>BKZX01016711.1:0-13736 GCA_014362285.1 Fagus crenata
TTTATTCATCAATCAAAGTTCTTGTGAGAATTTTTCTTATTTTCTAAGAAATTCGAGGATAATTCTCTATGTGAACTCAAGCAACTTATTATATATTTAAGGGTTTTGTTCTCAAAATAAACATGTTCTACTACTTGTATCTATTATGGCTTTAAGGATTTTGTTATTAAAATGAACGCGTTCTACATGTAGTGATGTAGATATCCAGCATGTCATTTGTGAATTTAGATTCAAAGTTGAAATATCTCGAGTTAGAAAACGATAAAACCGCCAAGTTGGAATATTATGAACTTTGACCACTGAGCTTACAGTAGCAAATAGTCTTGGTCAGCCGATTCTGATTCGAGGAAAAAATCATTTTGGCCGGTTAAGTATTTACTGTTGGAAATATTTTAAGAATGAACAAACTTTACTCAAAGAAAACCAACATAAATCAGAAAATAATTAACCCAAAAAATAGATTGAATATAAACTTAAAATTAGTTTAGGAACAATCTCACCAAGTTATAGAATCACGCAATAGTGTTGTCCTTAAAGGTTGATTCGCGCCACCCGATGCAATACTCAGTGCGAACAGCTTTTTGGCAGAGCAACCCCCAGGATTAGATTATAGCAAATGCCTTTGTGTTGGACGCACTTCCTTCACAAAGGGTCAAGAACAACCTTCTAATATAATGCCTTTGCTTTGGTTTCCTTACCAGAAAAAATAAGAAAGAAAGAAATTTTTTCTGCATTGTTTACATAGCCACCGAAAATGGGAGAGTAAAAACTGAAGAGAGAAAATTCTCTCTGAAGACGTGAGTGAAGAAAGCTAAAGGGAAGTTTGTAGTTGGTAGCAAAAGCAAAGGAGGCGTGTCTTGAAAGCCAGGGGGCTGACACACCAACGGCTAAAAGGCTTTCTTTTCATACTTCCTTTTTGTTTTTCTAAAATCACTTGTGGGTGATATAAAAGAATGACCCAATGAAAAAAATAAATAAAAAAGAAAGGTGTGTTTGTAGTGTGTTTGTAACACACTCACACCAACAATCAACCACATGTTACAAACACAAAGAACACGTTACAAATACAAGGAAAGGCAAGCCACTCAAGAAAGCATGAATCAATATGGTACCAAAAGTTTTAACCATACCTAGGATAAATAAGTAGGAACTAGATTGGACTTGGTAGAGTTAAGACTCTTTTAACTAAGCCATTAGTTAGCCAAACTTATCATCCACATACTTTCTCTACTAAGGTTGTTCTTAAGCGGGTTGGCGCCTTATAAGAGCTCTAGAGACCTAAGTTTTATAAGAGCTCTAGAGACCTACCCAAGTCTCATAGAAAGCGGCACCACTTCCACTCTCACATAGGTGGCATCCATCAAGAGTGCATGCAGGAAACAGTCCATCCCAACAGGTAGGGACTATGGACCCATTAAGAGCCTAAAGCTCATCCTCAATCACTCTGCAACTTCATTGGTGGCATCCATCAGGAGTGCATGTAAGTAACACCCCATCCCAACAAGTAAGGACTATGGATCCATTAAGAGCTAAAGCTCATCCTCAATCACCCTGCAACTTGCACTGTCTTACATCATAGCAATGGATTCATCACAAATCTCCTCAGCGGGATAGTGGGAAACCATTAAAGCTGATAGTGCCCTCACAAGAATTACTAATGACTTTTAACCATTTAACCTCATTCATGGGATCTCCAATCATAGAGGTTAGGTATCAATCATAGTGTCACAGTTTGGGTATCAGTCCTATCCCCCTCGATGTTTCACTCACCAGCCTTATTGCTAGTGATTTGGTCAAAGGATTGATCAAGTCCCTTTCTGACCTCACTAACCTCATAAGGTTCATTGAGGATAACCTCATTATCAATAAGCTGCCTCAATCAAATATGTCGACTTTTCCCATTATAAATTTGCTCTTAGCATGTGCTATTGCAGCCTGACAATCACAACAAATGCAAACAGATGCAATAGAATTAGTAAATAGAGTCAAATCAACCAATAAACTCCTTAGTCACTAACTCTGCTTCCATAATGGATCTCGCTCTGCAAGTCTGCTTTGGACAACCTCCAAGAGACATCCCTTCCAGCTAGTGTGAACACATATCCACTAGTGGATTTTATCTCATATGTATCAGAGATCCAATTAGCATCAAAATATCCTTACAATATAGCAGGATAACCCCAATATGACAAACCAAAATAAAAAGTTCTCTTTAAATATCTCAATAATCTAGACATTACATCCCAATGCTCAACACTAGGATTAAGAGTATATCTACTCAACCTACCAACATCATATGCAATATTAGGGATTATATAGTTTGTCAAAATATTATGCTATCAAGGTTTTGTGCATATTTACTTGTGGAACACTGTCACCATGATTTTTAACTAAGTGCACCTTTGAGTCATACAGTGTAGACATAAGTGACATTAAAATACTCAAACCTAGTAGGCAAGGAAACACTTAGTATCATGCATAACATCATAGCTACCAAAATAAGCAAGTCATCCACGTATAAACAAATAATGACACCTACATTATTTTCAAACTTGCTATATTTGCATTTATCCACACCATTTATCACATACCCATGTGATAAAATTACACAATAAAATTTCCATGTCATTGTTTAGGTGCTTGTTTCAAGCCATAAAAGGATTTAACCAATTTACAAACTTATATTTTTTACCAAGGACCACACATCCCTCAGGTTACTCCATATAAATATCTTCTTCTAAATCACCATTTAGAAAAATAGTTTTTAGAGCATTCTTATCAGTCTCCTCATTTTTTTTGCTAATTGGGTTCTAAAAAACCCACCTTTTCTCATTTAACTAAAGCACAACTACATCAGACTCCCTATTTGAACTTTACTATTCCATTTTTTAACATATTTTTATTATTTTATTTTTTTTGCAACTCCCAAAATACCTTCTTTTCCCCTTTTATTCTCTCTCTCTCTCTCTCCCCCTCTGTTGCCGTAGATAATCCCCCCTCCCTCTTTTTTTTCTTTTTTTCTTTTTTCTCTCCTTTTTTCCCCACCATCCACGTAGCTTTTTTTTTTTTTTTCTTTTCTTTTTTTTCCCCACCACCCATGTACCCCCTCCCTTTTCTCTCCTTTCCTCCCCAGATTATCCCCCTCCCTTATTTTCTTTCCTTTTTCTTTCTAACTTTCTTTCTCTCATTTTCTTTTCTCATCTCGTTTTGAGCCTCCATCTTTACTGCCACTCTCACCATCATCAAACAATTTTCTGCTGCTGCTACTTCACCTCTGTTAGTATTTCTTTCTCTCATTTTCTTTTTTCTTTTTTCTTTTTTCCTTTTCTTTTCTCTTCATTCTTTCTCACCTCTGTTGTTTTTGTTTTTGATGTTGTTGTTGTTTTCTGTTATTCTTGGCGCGAGAGACAGAAAGCAAGAGAGAGAAAATATGATTGTTTAATAATTAAGCGGATGAACAGTTGCTCCTCCAACTCATGGAGCGACTGTTCATTGTCAACTGTATTTCACTCGTTTGGGGAGGCTGGTGTGGAGCGATTTTCCGAAATTTTTGCTATATTCGAGTGTTTTATACGATTTGGGAAGGCTGATGTGAATGCCCTTATATCCATTTGATGTACAAAAATTTTTTAAATAGATGCAATTACAGTCAACACTCTATTTGATGCAATTCTAGTAACTGAAGAATAAGTATAAAATAATCTACATTATTCTTTTGCTTATAGCCCTTTGTGGTGCGGACACAAGATAAAAGCAGACGTATAAGTGCAGATTAAAAAAGAAGACGGCCCAACCAGTGGCCTTATGGTTGTAATTTATTAATTATTGGGCTTAGGACCACTAAAGCCCACTAATTAATATTTAGGGTTTCATTGTGTTTTATCTTATTTAAAGAACTTTTGTGCTCAGTTGTCAGACAATTTATTTTGATAATATTATTGAGGTATTTTTACGGCTTGGTGCTGACTCCAGCTAACCCTAGGTGCTGACTCCTAGTGATGTTACCTTTGTTTGTCCTTAGTTACTCTATTATTTTGTTTGTCCTACGTCAAATTTGGTATCAGAGCAGAACTCGATAAAAAAAAAAATCCAACAAATCATAGGTCAAGCCACACAAAAAAAAAAAAACTTCAGTCCAGATCAATAAAACCAACCCACACCATGACCAAGATTACCTTCATATACCTACCTCACGAGATTTGTGCCGCCGCCAAAACAGCCGCCCCCACCGATATCCCCAAGCAAAAGGAGAAGGCCATTGTGAAACCCAACAATCACCTCCCCTTATAGCTGTCAGCCAACCAAAACCCACGAATCAAAACCCACCCAACCCGAAACCAAAACCCCAGCAACCCACATCCAAACCCACCCATAACCCACAGAAACCCATATAAAAAAATACCCCCACATCCCGCGACCAAAACCCACAGCAACCGGAGCAAAATCACACCGCTACCACCCTCGCGCCACCACCAACTTGCGCCGATAACCCCTTGCGCACCACCCTCGCGCCGATAACCCCTTGCGCACCACCCTCGCTCCGCCACCAGGTTGCATCGATGGCCTTATTCTCGCACCCTCGTGCCGCCGTTCCGCCTCCATCGCGAGCTCACCTCATGGGCTCCTCTATTGGAGCCTTGCTTTGAATTCTTTGGTGTTGCGTTTGTTGTATTTGTTATTTGCTATTGTCACTTTTAGTTTGCTATTTGTTTCTATTAGTTTTGCTGTTTTACTGTCCCAAAAAAAAAAAAAAACAACTGGAAACACAGTAGCCGAACTTTTGTTTAACATTTTTTGTATGTGGTTCTCCTAGTTTGACGCGTGCGCACATAGTGGAACAAGCTTGCATTTGGTCGTTTAGTCCAAGTTGTGCAGCCCATTCCCAAATCAGCAGTGTAAGCCCAGCCCAAAACCCACAAGTTTAACATACATAATTCTTTCTCTTTGGTAGTTTCACTTTGTCATTTAAATATCATCTTTCTGTCTCTTTATGTGCTTGTTTAACCAATTATCCATTTCAATACCCTTATTGGTCCTGCTGGATTGCTTGCTATAATTTCATTTTCCATACCCTTTCCAAAAAAAACCTTCAATTATTTGATCCAATCTAACTTTTATATTTTGAACTTTGTCACTACTTGCTTGCAATATTCTTTTGAATTAGAATTCGAATTATTACTTTGATCTCAACTTGCACTTTCCAATTGACCTTAATTTTATATTGCGAGTTACTGTGCATCGAGTTTTATTAGTGAATCTCAACTTGCATTTATACTTAGTCTTCGGCATATTTGTGCATGCATCTACGTAGTGGTCATACCATGTCAAACCCCTCAAATCCAGAACGTACCATGTCCAGCATAGAACCCCAGTCTAGCTCCGAGCTTAGGCAAACTTTAGAGGACATCACTAGGTCCATCCAAGATCTCTCGACCCAAAACCAAGGACTAGCCGCAGTGTTAGCATGCCTAGATGCTCGATTGGCAACAATTGAAGCATCTCAAAGGGGAGAAAATCATAATGACACACCACCCCTTAGACATGATTGTCACGATAATTTTGATAGAGGCCCAGTGGGAGGACGAGGCCACAATGACACGCCACCACTAGGACATGACTATCATTTTAATAGAGGTCTAGGTGGAGGGCAAGATCGTCATAATAATCATAGGGATTTTAGGGAACCGGAAGATAGAATGACCCATATAAAAATAGAAGCCCTGATTTTTGATGGTTCACTAGACCCATGGGTCTTTACTGACTGGTTACGCCAAATGGAACATTTTTTGAGTGGTATATCTAGGCAGAAAATAAGAAGGTTCGTTTTGCCAAAATGAAGTTGATAGGCAGGGCCTTACTTTACTAGGATGAGGTCACAGATAACCTCATTAGGAGGCAAGAACCACCCATTACTGACTAGCTAGAGATGAAGCAACACCTTTCAAGGAACTACCTACCTCTAACCTATAGGAGTGCCCTCTTAGAGAAGTGGAATAACCTTAGGCAAGGTTATAGGTCCGTGACTGACTATCTGGAGCAATTTCAAGAATACAAAAGGCGTTGTCAAATCGTCAAGGAAGAGGTCGTCACACTTGATAGATTTAAGCGAGGGCTCAATGACGACCTTAGGAGGGAGTTGATCATTAGAGGAGTCACATCTTTAGACCAAGCCTACCAACTGGCCAGGAATTATGAATTAGCAACCAAATGTAATGGTTTCGATCATGTCACCTCTAAGTGTCCCTCTAAGACTCTCTTAATTCAAGAAGAGGACGGCAAAGAAGATGATATGGAAGAACTTGTATATGATCCAAACGTGGAGGGAATTCAAGATGATGGAGAGGAGTGGGAAGATGAACCTAACTACCTAGGATGCATTAGGGCCATATCCCCTCATACAGTTATTTTTTAGGATCATCCCAATGTCCCAAAAGTGAACGTGGTTAGGTGTGCACTGGCACAACAACATGATAATAATGACTGGCGAAGGTGTGCCATTTTTCAAACCTATACCAAGTGCGGGGATAAAACTTGTAGGGTGATTATAGATGGCGGGAGCTGTATAAATGCGGTGTCCTCTACTGTTGTTTCCCACTTAGGCTTGAAGTTAGTCCCGCACCCTAACCCATATAAGGTATCATGGGTTGATACTACCTCCATACCTATAAGGGAACAATGTTTCATCTTAATTCAATTCTTGACATACAAGTACGACATATGGTGCGACGTGTTACCCATGGATGTAGGACATATCATCCTCGGTAAACCTTGGCTTTATGATCTTGATGTCACCCTTCATGGACGATCCAACTCATGTTCCTTTGTGTTTGAGGGTAAGAAAATCAAGCTCACCCCTCTACAACCCAAACCAATTGAGGTCAACAAGAAGAGAGAAGTGATGGCACCAAAAGGCTTGAATATCATAAGCCACAAGGCATTTGAGAGAGTAGCTAATCAAGAATCTGTGGTGCTTGTCTTAGTCGCCAGAGAAGTTCCTCTAGAAATTCCTCTAGCACTTCATGAAGAACCACCCGAGGAAGTAAAATCTGTGCTAAATGAATTTTAAGATGTTTTCCCTGAGGATCTCCCCGATCACTTACCACCCATGCGTGACATCCAACACACCATAGATTTTGTCCCAAGGGCTACCCTACCCAACTTGCCTCACTACAGGCTAAACCCCACTGCACATGTTGAGTTACAAAGGCAAGTGGATGCACTCCTTCAAAAGAGGTTTATTCGGGAAAGCTTAAGTCCGTGCGCAGTTCCCACACTTTTAACTCCCAAAAAGGATGGCACTTGGAGGATGTGTGTTGATAGTCGTGCCATAAATAAGATCACTGTGAAGTATCATTTTCCAATCCCTAGGCTCGATGACAAGCTAGATATGATGGCGGGTGGAACGATCTTTTCAAAGATCGACTTGAAAAGAGGATATCATCAAATTCGAGTCCGTTCAGGCAATGAATGGAAAACCAACTTTAAAACGAAGGATGGATTGTATGAATGGATGGTTATGCCTTTCGGATTGTCTAATACCCCTAGTACCTTTATGAGAGTGATGACGCAAGTCCTCAAACCTTTTATGTGAAAATTCTTGGTAGTGTACTTTGATTACATCCTCATCTACAGCAAATCTAAGGCACAACACTTTGACCACCTCACCCAAGTCTGTGTTGCCCTTAGGAAGGAAAGCTTATATGGAAACCTCAAGAAGTGCTCCTTTTTCACCGATAAAGTCATCTTCTTAGGCTTCATTGTATCCTCTGCGGGTGTATCACCTGACCCCCAAAAGGTTCAGTCAGTAGTGGATTGGCCTCAGCCAAAGAACATCCATGACGTTCGAAGTTTTCATGGGCTCGCTTCCTTTTACCGTAGGTTCATTTGAGGATTTATTACCATCATGTCCCCCATTACTGACTATATGAAGCAAGGGGAGTTTAAGTGGACAAACGCTGCTACCAAGGCGTTCACAGAAATAAAGAAGAAGCTGACTGAAGCACTTGTCATGCGCCTCCTTGACTTTACTAAACCCTTTGAAGTAGAATGTGATGCCTCAGGTCTTGGCATAGGGGGAGTACTTAGTCAAGAGCGTCATCCAGTGGCTTATTTTAGTGAGAAACTACATGATGCTAAACTAAAGTATTCCACCTATGACAAAGAATTTTATGCCATCGTTTATTCCTTATGGCATTGGCAACATTATCAATTACCCCACGAATTTGTCATTTACTCGGACCATGAAGCCCTCCGCTATCTGCAATCCCAAAAGCATTTGAATTTTAGGCATGGTCAGTGTGTGGAATTCCTACAACGCTACTCCTTTGTAGTGAAACATAGGGCAGGCATTGAGAATAAGGCTACTGATGCACTTAGCCGTAGGCTATACCTGTTATCCATCATGAGCGTTGAGGTTACTGAGTTTGAAAGGCTTAAAGAGGATTACGATTCATGTCTAGATTTTGGGGAACTCTATAATAGCCTTCGTAGTACGCCTCACCCTACCCAGGATGATTACTTTCTCCAAAACGGGTATTTGTTCAAGGCCAATCGGTTGTGCATGCCACGAACTTCAATGAGAGACTTTTTGGTTTAGGAAATTCATGCCGAAGGTCTTGCTGGCCATTTTGGGCGTGACAAGACAATTGAGGAGGTAGAACGACAATTTTATTGGCCTAGTCTAAAGAGGGATGTTGGTAAGATAGTTGGTCAATGTCGTACATGTCAATTGGCCAAACATCGCAAGCAAAACACTGGTCTCTATACCCCACTACCTGTGCCAGATCGTCCTTGGCAAGATGTGAGCATGGATTTTGTGTTAGGACTGCCTCGTACCTTTAGGAAGCATGATTCCATCCTAGTGGTCGTTGACCGTTTCTCTAAGATGGCTCACTTCATCCCATGTTCCAAAACCTCTAATGCGTCTAAGATTGCCAAGCTTTACTTTGATGAAATTATCAAGCTCTTTGGTCTTCCAAAAACCATTGTGTCTGATAGGGATGTTCGTTTTATGAGCTACTTCTAGAAGACCCTGTGGCATTTGGTAGGCACTAAGTTAAAGTTTTCCACTACCTTTCATCCCCAAACTAATGGTCAGACTGAGGTAGTCAATCGGAGTCTAGGTAACCTTATGCGGTGTCTAATGGGTGAAGCCAATAGAAATTGGAATTTGATTCTTCCTACAACCCAACTTACATATAATAGTTCTGCCAATAGGACTATAGGCATAAACCCATTTGAGGTTGTTCATGGTTATCCACCTAGGAAGCCCTTAGATCTTCTACCTATGTCCCCACATGTTAGAGTTTTTAAGTCTGCTGAAGCATTCACACAACATTTGTATGATTTGCATCACAAGATTCGCAATAAAATTCAAGCAAGTAATTTTCAATATAAAATTCATGCTGACATTCGTCGACGTCATATGGAGTTCCAAGTAGGGGATTATGTCATGATTTGAATTCGGCCTGAACGGTTTCCTTCTGATCCGTTAAGAAATTGCAGGCCTGTAGTGCCGGACCGTTCAAGATGTTGAAACGGGTTGGTCCAAATGCATATCTCCTTGACCTTCCTCCTGATTATGGCATTAGCTCTACATTTAACATAGAGGATTTGGTTGCTTTTAAAGGTACTGCAGTTATCCTTGATACCCCCTTCGATGAACCTTTGCCTGACCCTATTGACATTCCTCTCCCTATTCCTGCCCCCCTTAATTTACCATATGCATGTAAAGAACATATTGATGTTATTTTGGATGAACAGATTGTTTCTACCAGGGATGGTGGAGTTCAGCGTTTCTTGGTTCGTTGGCATGGACACCCCACCTTTGATTGCACATAGATTACTCGTGATGAGCTGCAGCAGCTAGATCCAGACCTTCTTGAATACTACCAAAGCTACCCATCCTTACACTCGACGGGGTCGAGTTCTTCCCACCCCGAGGGAGTTGGTGCGGACACAAGATACAAGCAGACGTATAAGCGTAGATTAAAAAAGAAGACGGGCCAACCAGTGGCCTTATGGTTGTAATTTATTAATTATTGGGCTTAGGACCACTAAAGCCCACTAATTAGATTTAGGGTTTCATTGTGTTTTATCTTATTTAAAGAACTTTTGTGCTCAGTTGTTAGACAATTTATTTTGATAATATTATTGAAGTATTTTTACGGCTTGGTGCTGACTCCAACCAACCCTAGGTACTGACTTCTAGTGGTGTTACCTTTGTTTGTCCTTAGTTACTCTATTATTTTGTTTGTCCTACGTCACCTTGGCTACTAAACGCATTTTTATACTTATCCAGTATACCATCTAGTTAAGTTTCCTTTTAAACACCCATTGCAACCAATTAGTTTAGATTTAGGAGGAAGCTCAACTCAACTAACTCCCATTATCCCATATATAATTAGACATAAAAGAATCTAATTCATAGCTTCCAAAAAAAAAAAAATGGTGCATCAACATATTTAATTGCATCAAAATGACTTACAAATTCATCTTCCACAATATAGGCAAGAGAGTCATTACCAATACTATTTTCCTTCCTACTTTTGCTTGCTTCTTCTCAATTTTTGCACATTATCAACAAGCTCATTAATAGTATCAATAGTTCATGCTATACATTTTCCTTATTTTTTAAAGGAAACACATTCTCAAAAAATTATAGAATTTTCAAATTCAAGTATAATATAAGATTCTAGTACATCACTCTTGATGACAAGCAATCTATAACATGAATTATGCAAGCATAGCCAAATATACACAATCACAGGTTTGAGAACCAAGTTTTATCTTTTAAAGCTAAGGTAAATAATTTTAGCCAAACACCCCCACACTTTGAGGTATTCCAGGTTAGGCTTCTGCCCTTCCTAAAGCTCATAAGGAATTTTACCAATGTCTTAAAAATAATTAAATACCCAGGTTAATACACATTACCCTTTAGGAAAAGTATAATTCCACAATAATTTCTTAGAATGTGTTTTAACCCAAAAACAATGCTCAAGACAGGAATGATTTTTTTCTTTCTAAAATCTCATTAAGAAGCTACTTACAAAATGACACTAATAAATATCAATCAGCTCATTAAACCAATAATTCAATAATCTATTTGAAGTGTTTGGGTACAAAGGGGTTCACAAAAGAACCAACGTCCAAAGGAAAATCCTTTTCACATTTCCAATTATGAAATGGAATTTACTCCTCCCCTTAGCTTTCTATTGTTATCTCATTTGTGACCAATCCATATTAAGTAATGAGAAAATTACATGTACGAGTAGTGAAGAACTATAAAGAGCTGGTTGTTGACCAACAAAAAGCATGGGAGAAAGATGTACAAACAGAAACGAAACTGGAACATCATAACAACGAATTAATCAGAATCAATATCAACTACAACGACCCCTTGATGTCAGTCTATTCCAACAAAGCACACAATAAGTGAGATAAGCCTGCCAGCTCAGCCTTGGCCCTATGCCTTTTGGCCAGCTCGTCTGGACTTGGCTTTGACCGGTCTGCCCCCCCTCTTGCAAGGATTCGGCGCCTCCACTTGATGCTTTACGCCCACGCTTCGTTCAGGCAGTGCTACTCGGATATATCTTGCCAATCGCCAAAGCAGTGCAACTTCCAGGATTTTTTTCGACCAAGCTCGGGAACCTTCCCTTTAGTGAAAGGCTCTATCCCGGGACGAAGAGAAAGAGAGAGGGGCTTGCCATCCGACCCGCTTCCCCCTTCGGACTTCTTCCTGTGGAGCCATACTCTTTTTCTACATTCTAATCACAAAAAATACAATGCCAGGTGGGTTACTCAATTCCACAACTCATCATTGAGTTCTCTCCATCACTGGAGCCTTGGTGGCATAGCATTAACCAATTAAGCATTCAAAGTTCAAAACTTTAGCTTAAGGCCTTTACAAAACTAGGCCATGAGACACAATTTAGCACAAATAACAGCAGAATAGAGAATATATTAGTAAGCTCCAAAACATGTTGAATCTTTATTTCCATAATAGTTCAACCTTTGTAGTTCAAAAAAATTTACTTTGAGTAGAGCAAGGGTTTGTTCATCCATTCTGAAACACGAAAATCAACCTTTAAAATTGTTGGAAATATTTTAAGAATGAACAAACTTTACTCAAAGAAAACCAACATAAATAAAAAAATAATTAACCCAAAAAAAAGACTGAACAAAACTTAAAATTAAAGAAAATAATAATTTGACAGTAATAATGATGGAAAGCTTTCGTAATACTTTCATTAATCATGCAGACCTTTATAGGGGTCTTGCAGTAATTGGATTGATACAAGTAGGATAAGGATGGAATAGACTTTTATCAAAAAGGTAATCCTAAGATATTCAAAAGCAGAACATATCTCTACCCATCTAGAACATATCCATATCTCTGCACATCCACTTTATTTGAAATACAAACTCTCATTTGACTGTTATACGAAGATGTGATAAGGATAGAATTACTTTGAGTTATCTGCTTCTTTATCCCCCTTCAAACTTGGCGTGGGAGTGTCCCAAAGGCCAAGTTTGGTTTTAAGACCATCAAACACAGCACGTGACAACGGCTTGGTGAACAGATTCGCAATTTGTAGGGAAAAAGGAACAAATCTGATAAGAAGAATGCCAAGAGCAACTTTTTCACGAACAAAGTGATAGTCAATAGCAATGTGCTTAGTTCTAGCATGTAGAATCGGTTGACAGACATGTGCAGAGCAGAGAGATTGTCACAAAATAAAACTGGTGGCTGAGCTTGTGAAACACCAATGTCTCTTAGGATAAAGGAAATCCAAGTAAGTTTAGCAGCTGTAGATGCCATGGCCCAGTATTCGGCTTCAATACTGGAGCGAGAAACAGTAGGCTGCTTCTTAGCACTCCAAGAAATACAATTAGAACCCAAGAAAGTACAAAAGCCAATGGTGGAGCGCCGTGTAGTTGGGCAGCTAGCCCAATCCGCATCAGAGAAAGCATAAAGATCAAGACTGCTTTCACGAAGAATGCGAACACCTAATGACAGTGTCCCTTTAACATAGCGAAGAATGCGTTTAACCATTTGATAATGTGCATTGGTAGGAGCCTGCATATACTGGCAAACACTATTCACAGCATAGTTGAGGTCAGACCGAGTGAGTGTGAGATATTGAAGAGTACCAACAAACTGGCGATACTCAGTAACATCTTTGTAGGGAGAATTGGGATCAGCAACACATGGCTGTTTAGAAGCCATTGGAGTTGCAACAGGCTTGCAGTCAAGCATGGTGGTGTGGTGAAGAAGATCACTCATATATTTGGACTGAGAGAGAAAAATAACACCAGAGAAACGCTGAACCTGAACTCCTAAAGAATAGTTCAAAGGGCCGAGATCTTTGATGGAGAATTGAGCACTTAATTGAGAAATAAAGTCAGCCAGTAGAGTGGAGCAGCTTCTAGTCAAGATAATATCGTCGAAATAAACCAATAAAATTAGAGTATGCTTACCAGTGTTGAACACAAAGAGAGACGAATCTGCTGAGCTACAGAGAAAACCATAGTCAATGAGAAAAGTGCTGAACCGATCAAACCAAGCCCGGGGGGCTTGTTTCAAGCCATAAAGGGCACGCTGCAATTTACAAACATGGTGGGGCAGTGTAGAGTCCGCAAAACCTGGAGGTTGGTCCATAAACACAGTAGTGTCAAGGTAGCCATGTTGAAAGGCATTCTTGACGTCAAGTTGGCGAAGACTCCAGCCTTTGACA
>BKZX01016713.1:0-15922 GCA_014362285.1 Fagus crenata
CTTCTCATTATTCTTCCTTCTCTTAAATAATCAACACATCAAAAGATGAATTCAAATGCTAAATAATAGCAACTGATAACAACCTAAGCAAATGCATTCTAATCCTATCATTGCCTATAGAATACACTTTTATTTGGAATCTCCTTTATCACTTCAGCTTCAGCGGAGCTTGTTATTTCCTTATCAGTTATCAGGCACAGGCAATTGGACATAGTTTGGTCACAAATCAATTTGTAACAATCTTTTTACAACCCATTGTGATAATTCATAAGACTATGCACGTGTACTTTTAGTCATATAACCTATTTAATGAGTCATGTGACTTATTTAAATAATACACGTAAATAGTTTTATGAATTTCAACGTAGTAACTTGTAACAACATATATAGGTATAAACTGGTTTGTTGTCAAACTCTGTTCTTACCAATTTATGTTTAACCTTATCACACCATGCATGCACTGAGTCCTTCACGTACGTGACTGAGTCCATGATCTTCATGCAAGGCTATTGCTGCATGTATGTCGACCATTGTCCCCATCATAACACAGATCACCTATAAGCTATAGGGAAATTGTTAAAGGCTGTAGCTGAGAAGAATATTCAAACTTAATTTGGATTTTGATCTCAACTAAACTACATGGGAGTTAGCTATTACTATTAGACCACTCACCCTTCGTGATGTACATATATACTTATTTCTACTCAAATCTTAACTATTGATACTATCAAATGTGATATAATTATCATCATATGTGATGTTATTAGTATCCAATATGATGTTGGTACTATCCAATTTTTATTTTTTATTATTATTTTTTTTATATATGAATTTGGGGTTAAAAGTTTTAGGACCAATATTTAGCCTTCACCACACGACCAATGTTCTTACAAAGCATAACAAAGGTGGTGTGGGTGTGATATGAGCTTTATTCCCCTATTAAATTGGACATTATTTACTGTATTGTTGCTTGTTAAAAGTTTTAAGTGTTCAAGGTCTAGATTCTAAGGTGTGGTTGCGTCAAACTTTACTACAAGGGAGCACCTCCAATACTCTTATTATTTAAGTTATGCAAACATTGGTTACTCAGCGGATAGAGAAATTGTAATAGTCAGTGGCCCTCCACTTCCCAATTGAAAATTATCTCTAGTAACAACTGCATGGAGCGTCCTTCTCACAAAATGTGGATCCAACAGAGAATTTTCTCCTATAACAATTGCATGAAAAATGGAATAGGATACTCTCCATTTGAAATAAAATGAAAAGAGTTCGTTTTATGGTCTAGATTAAATATTACATATCTAACAGTGTACATATTGTCACATTATTTAAAATTTTAAATGACGTGGCGGTATATACACGGTTAGATTCATGAGATAAAATCTGAATGATGAAATTGACAAATGTTGAGGTTTTCAAATTGAGAGAATCTTATTCCATGAAGAATGTGGATCCCAACCAAAAATAATCCCTTGCAAAAAGCGTATGGAGCACCTCTCTCACAAAATGGTTTTCATGGACCCACATTCCGTAAGAGGGACGCTCGTCGTGCTCCCACCCTTTTTTTTTTTATTGGTCGAAAACCAATATAGGTTAGGGAGAAGCTGGCCATTTTGCTTCTATCTTGCACGAAAGGAAATTACAAATTTATAAACCTGAAATCAGTCATTTTGCCTCAAGGTCTGTTTGTTTGGAGAGAAATTGGAGAATAAAGCATCTTTATAAATTTTAAATCTACCATCTCTTAAACATAAAAGAACACTAGTATTTAATCTTTGTCTTGTTAAAGCTTTGAGCACAACTTGAACTAAACCAAAATGTATAAATGAAAAGTTTTTTATATGTTTATCAATATCATCACTATTGAGTAGTTGGATAGTTTCAAAACTTTGTTTTAAAGAGTAAGTTCTTTTTACAGTTTTTATTGTATAATTTGAAAGAAATGAAATACTTGAAAAAATTGTTTTCTTATAAATTTTATTTTGTAGAACTAAAGGTAAATTCCAATTCTACCAATTTTTATCTGAACTAACATTTGTTATACTAACTTCTTCTTTATTAACTGTATCAGTCTTGGAAGACATCTAAGACCTAAAGCTAGAATTTCTAAAATTATTCATTTTTAAACTTACCAATTCTAAGGATTTCTGGGTTTTTGTAAGAACTATGAGACTTCTATGAGGCTTTTACTGGAACACTGTTGGGACCACCCTAAAATGCCTACCTCAGCTAACACGGGCTGACCAACGGACTCACGCTTACCAACGCAGACAACTCACCGACTCGCTAACAGTCACGACTCCAACACAAAAAAGCTTGGAACAGGCAAATCTAGTTTTCTTGTGGAACAAATCCGACAATAGATTTTCATCAAAAATCCGATAATAGATCTACCTTTCTAGGCAGATTGAGCAAAAATAAAAAGAGTTATTGTCATAAAATTTGTACTAGCATGGTTGAGTTATATGTACGTCACTTGAGGTTGAATCATTTCATTTTACTTCCACCGTTTCGCAGACAGAAAAAACAAAAATCAATCTCATAATCATGCAAACATGCCATTTTCACTGATCTTTCTGTTTTCATTATCAGTTTGAAAATTCTTTACACGAACTTATGGACCTAAGTAAGGACCTTCCTAATCATATATAGCACAACTCTATCTAACCACTAACAACTTATCCATGTCTTTTTCAATCTCATAATCATACAAAATTGCCATTTTCACTAATCTCTCTGTTTCCTTTGTCAGTTTGAAAATTCTTTACACGAACTTAGTGACTTTTCTAATCATATATAGCCCAACTCTATTTAACCACTAACAATATATCAATAATGTCTTTTTCATATTTCCTCTTATAATTATAATAATTTTCATAATAATTGAGTCCGTAATTTTTCATTAGTTCTCATTTGAACACATTACGGATATGGCTTAAATATTATCTATTATTCTCAACTCAACATCATTTTGAAAGAAATTGTGAAATTTATTCTTACTTGTTATTACCTTCTTTTAGGATCCATAAAGACAACTAGGAACAGATTAATAGTATGATAAAGAGGAAATTGCTAAAAATAGACAGAGTAAAAGAAATATGGAATAAGTAGGCTGCAAATAAAATTAAACTAACAATAATAAAGTCTAAAAATAATTGATTGAAACTGAAATTCATAATTCATTTGATAAACTTGATAAACTTACAGAGATAGCTTAAGAGATACAATAGGGAGAAGATTTGTTCTCTGAGAGTGAAGGGGAGGGAGAGAGTTTACAAAGAGTTTTCTAAAGCATAGAAGAAGTGTTAATGAGCGGTAATAAGCTGTGCCATCTACAAATCAGAAAGATAGTTTATATAGAACTTGGAAAAGTAAAATAAACAGTAAGTTCTAAGATTATTCATTTTTAAACTTACGAATTCTAAGGATTTTTGGGTTTTTGTAGGAACTGTGAGACTTCTATGAGGCTTCTACTGGAACACTACAGGGACCACCCTAAAACACCTACCTCGGCTAACACGGACTGATCAACGGACTCACACTTACCAATGTAGACAACTCACCGACTAACAGTCATTATTTATGCTTAATTCACATTGACCTAAGGCCGGAAAATGTACTTTTTGTGTCTTCAGTACGTAAAGCTCCCTGGTTATAACTTATAAGTTATAAGGTATTTGGCCTTTTATAGTTCAAAAATCATACGATTTCATATATGGGTATAGACTCAGTTTTGAACTTTTGATATATATAAAAATATGTTTGGAATGGTACAGAAGGTTTCTTCAGATGAAACGTTCTTGCCGGTGGTTTTAAGTTGTTCAGTGTTTTTTTCCTCTCAGTTTAGAAGTAATGTTCCGATTCTGTGTTTTTTTTTTTTACCACACGGTAAAATATTTTTTTGGAGCATTTTTCAGAATGCAACCAAACACGGAAAAGAAATAATTTCCCTTAAATCATTTACATTTAAAAATATTTTACCTTAAAAAATTTTTTACAACGAAACAAACATAGGCTTACATTTATTACTGTTTTAAATACGCAATAGTAGTATTATGTTTCTTTCATTCCCTCCCATGGCTTCCATATCCATTGTTTTCTTGGTGCTGTCCATAGCCTTTGCAGGTGGAAGAGCTGAACCAAAGCAATCTAGCCTGATAAGCATGGGCTCTTCACTTACCCACCCTAGTTCATGGCTTTCTCCTTCTAACCGATTTGCATTTGGATTCTATCCGCAAGGCAGTGGCTTTGTGGTGGGAATTTGGTTGGTCAGTGAAGACAATAAAACAGTTGTGTGGACAGCAAATCGTGATGATCCACCGCTCACCTCGAAATCAATCCTGTATTTTACCAAGGATGGTAAGCTTCTGTTACAAACAGAGCAAGGACAGAAACAACTCATTGCTACTGGAGCAAAAGACCCTGTTTCCTATGCCGCCATGCTTGATTCTGGAAATTTTGTGATCTATGACAAAGATTTCAAGTTCATCTGGCAGAGTTTTGATTTTCCTACCGATACCATTTTAGGAGGTCAGACTCTGTACGCTAATAGTCAACTGCTCTCCAGTTTCAATAAGAGTGACCACTCAACTGGTCAGTTTCATCTCAGGATGCAGTCTGATGGAAACCTTGTTTTATACCCAGCAATCAGCGAAGACACTCCTGACGATTCCTATTGGAGCAGTGGAACCTTTGGGAGTCATTTCCCGGTTAACCTTTGTCTTAAGGCTGATGGCAGTTTAATCCTCATCACTGTGCCCAATCAAGAAATCATCCGTACTTTCTATAATGACTCATCTTCGTCCAGCAGTATCAACCTCAACAACAAGAATACCATTTATCGTGTAACTCTTGATGTTGATGGAATTTTCCGATTGTATTCTCACACTTACCATGACAGTAGAAAGTACAGTGTATCTCTTTTGTGGTCAGCACTAAGCCATTCATGTGAGGTACCCGGTTTCTGTGGCTTCAATAGCTTTTGTGAAGACAACCAAACCGACTGTCGTTGCCTTCCTGGGCATGATTTCATAGACCCTAATCAAACGTCTCTTGGCTGTCGGAGAAACTTCTCAGAAGCGGAGTGTAAAGGTGGGAAAGAAAATGCAGCCTTTTATAACATCAGTATTATGGAGAATATGAAGTGGGGAGACGTTCCTTATTTTGCCGCATCAATGTCAATGGAAGAATGCGGCAACTCGTGTTTGGAAGACTGCAATTGTGGGGCGGCACTCTTCGAGGGTCATTATTGCCAGAAACAAAAGCTTCCACTGAGACATGTTAGAAGAGCTAAAGGCATCTCGTACACGGCGCTCTTGAAGGTCGGGCACACAGCGAGCCTTATCCCAAAGAAGCCATCCATCACGATAACAAGCAGAATAGAAATGGTACAAATTGTTCTTGTAACTTTAGGTTTTACTCTATTGTCATGTCTTGCTCTTGCAATCTTTGGTCGTTTCATTTTCAAAATTCGAGTTTTAATGTACAAAACGCTGTTAAAGAAGGGAATTTTGGGTCTGCCTGAGGAGGTAACCTTAAGATTGTTCACGTACACCGAGCTCAAAAGAGCAACAAATGATTTTAAGGAAGAGTTGGGTAAAGGTTCATTTGGAGCAGTTTACAAAGGTTCTTTAAACAGAGGTAAAAAACTTATTGCTGTGAAGAGACTAGAGAAATTAGTTGAAGAAGGTGAAAGAGAGTTCCGTTCAGAGATGCGAGCAATTGGAAGAACCCATCACAAGAACTTGGTTCGGTTGCTGGGTTTCTGTGCTGAGGACTCTAAAAGGCTTCTGGTTTCTGAATATATGAGCAATGGCTCCCTTGCTGATCTTTTGTTTAGGGCCATGTGGCGTCCAGATTGGAATGAGAGATTGAGAATTGCATTGGATGTGGCAAGAGGAATTCTCTATCTACATGAAGAGTGTGAGGCCCCTATCATTCATTGTGATATAAAGCCTCAAAACATTTTGATGGATGATTTTTGGACCGCTAAAATCTGTGACTTTGGGCTGGCGAAGTTCTTAATGCCAGATCAAACAAGAACCTTCACCGAAGCCAAAGGGACAAGAGGGTATGTGGCACCAGAATGGCATAAGAACATCCCAATATCAGTTAAGGCTGATGTTTACAGTTATGGGATAGTGCTCTTGGAAATTGTATGTTGCAGAAGGAACATAGATGTTAACGCATCCACAGCAGAGGAGATTGTCCTTTCTTCTTGGGTCTATAAGTGGTTTGCTGCTAGAGAGTTAAATAAGCTTGTGTTTGTTGAACAAGCAGATAAAATGAGCTTGGAGAGAATGGTTAAGGTGGGACTGTGGTGCATTCAAGATGAACCAGCTCTTCGTCCCTCTATGAAGAGTGTTGTCTTGATGTTAGAAGGTATTACTGAAATAGCTATTCCTCCATGTCCAACTACTCCTCTCTCCATTCAGCAAAAAAAAAAAACTACTCCTCTCCATGTAAACAATTGCCCGTAATCCCGTATGTTGTAGTTTCATTTAGAATAATCATGTTGTAGTTTCATTGAGAATAATTTTAGAGAGTTTACTATTTAACTTATGTGTAATACTCATCATTATATTTCGTGTCAAATGGAGAGAACCACGATGTAAATATTTTTAGATTTCAATAGAGACCTACTTCTGTTTTTGCCAACTAACAAACATTGATTCATTAACTAAAAACCGAAAGGTACATCTGTTTGAATATCATGCATCAAGTCATTTAGCAACATTTAAACTATTATCCATTTAGCAAGTTCATGAGCTGTTGTAATTTACAACATCTTTTAACTCGACTAAAGGTGCATCAAACAAAATCCATTTCAAATGCTTTTATATCATCAACCAAGTGTAGCTATTTCCCACCCTCGGTCTTGATCTTACTTAAAAATTTCGTCTATGCTCTGCATTGAGACTCCTCAATTATTATTTGATTGAATCTTTCATTCTCTGTCACTCACATGGCATACAAGATAACTTAAGTTTCTGCAACTACTGGGTTTCTTTCTCTGTTGCAACATGCCCAGGCTCCCAGCAATTTCCTTCCTCATCATGTGACACAGTTGCTAGACAGGGCCAGCTCGATGAATTTCAACTATAAGAACCGGTTATTTTCTTTTCTGTAGGCATCTATAAGAGCATCCAAAATTAGAATACTGATTTGGCTGGGTAAAAAAAACAAAAGGACTATAAATGAACTGGTGAGAAATTGTCGTCAGCATCAACTGACTGTGAGATGAGATTGGACTTTTCAGGCATGTATATCAAAAACCAATCAGTACATCACTGTGGTAGTACTTGCGTTTAGTTGGGGTAAACATTCAATTGGTGCGGGAATTTCCTAAAGATGAGCAAAGTTAATAGACCGAATTGGCAATTATGCCATGTTGTCTGGTAGTTGGGTTTTGTTGATCTGGTCAACATCCAATTCTACTGGTGTGAGGAAAGTTAATATATAAATAAAAGACAAGGAAAATTGATATCAACATTAAGGCATCTTTACCTCTAAGTAGGATTGTCAAATGGATGGGTTTGGGTGGATAATAAATGGGTTGGGTCCTTATAAACCCAATTGCTCATTTTAGGCCCATTTAACAAAGTATGTATGGCCCATACCCAACCCAACTCATTAAAACCCAACCCACCTATTTACCCAATTATTTTATATATGTAAATAGTCAAAATATCTTTTTTTTGCTAAATATGAATTTTCATTAAACAGAAACAGCAAGACACAAGAAATCTCTAAACCAAGCCTCTTCAAGAGGTCTTGGGAGATTTTTAGGGAAATACACGATAGAGGAGCTAGACAAAGGAACCAACTTAGCAAGTGTATGTGCTACCATGTTGGCCTCCCTATTCACCCAGCAGAAAACACAGAAACTAAACTCCAAGGCAAGAGTTTTTACATTATCACATAATACTTTAATTCTCCACTCACAACTGACCTGCTCCAAAACCAGGGCATCAACACATACCTTTGAGTCACTCTCAATCACAATATTACTCCAATTCTCATTTTTGGCTAGTATAATGGCCCAATGTATAGCATAAGCTTCGGCTAACAGTGGATCTTGAGTCAAAACAGGTTTCACCCAAGCTTTAATCAATAATCCTTCTTCATTTCTAGCTATGGCAGCAATCATAGTAGAGGATGGATGGAGAGCTGCATCAACATTAATCTTAACACAACCCAGTGGAGGAGGCTTCCAAACACACTCCTTAGAACTCATAGGACCAAACAAACCTAGGAGGGCCTGCCAGTGTTCAACCACTTTCATCTCAAGAGTTTTAAGCAAGACAAGGTGGTTCTCCGTACCTTAAAGATGCACATGCTGATTTCTGAAGTTCCAAAATGAGTGCAAACTGCACAGAAGCTTGTGAAGAAACTAACCTTGATGAGGAACATCCTGAGGTTGGCACTGGCGGGTTCACAACCAGCTTGACAACATCCATATTGCTTAACACCGGCAATAAGTCAGCTCTAATCCCCCAACTGGTTCCAAACCAAAACATTTTGGTGACACAGCATTTAAAGAACAAATGAGGACTAGATTCCACATCATCACCACATAGTGGACATAATGGGGACCCTTTCGATAGTCTAGAGAAAACGTTAAGATTAGTCGGGAGTGAATTGCTTCCAATACGCCAAACTAGAGTTTTTAATCTTTCGTGAATTTTGCACTTCCAAAGTGCCTTCCAACAAGGCTCTGGATCAGTAGGCCAGGTATGAGAGAGATTTAACTTATATGCAGATTTTACAGAGAAAGCTCCCTTAGAGTCAGCAATCTAGGCAAGTTTATCTGGAATTGGACGCAAAGGCAAGATAATTCTTCCAATCGCGTTGACAGACTCAGTATCAAAAAGTTCTTCAAGAAGCTCCAAATTCCACGATCTGTTGCTGCTGTTGATAAGACTAACAGCCAGAGCTGGCTGTGTAGAGACCAAGGAGGATTTCGATTTAGGAAGGAAGTTTGTGAGCCAAGGTATCCAAGGGTCTTTCCAGTAGTCCACACTTTTGCCATCTCCAATAATAAAGCAGGCACCCTTACTAACAGACGGCTTCAATCTTTCAATCGCTCGCCACATGGACGAAGCGACTTTAGGAGGTTTAGTATTTATCCATCCATGCTGGACCTTATATTTACTTCTCAACGCAGTCATACACGGGCTGTCTCGACCAGAGGCAACCATCCATGCTAGTTTGGTAATCATAGCGTCATTTGTGTGCTTAGCTCTTCTAAAACCCAAGCCCCCACTGGCTCTTGGAGTACATAAATCCGCCCAAGCTTTCCAAGCCAAAAATCTGCCAGAATCACTACTTGGGTTCCACCAAAAACGACGGACAGCAGCATCCATCTTGTCACAAACAGAAACTGGAACATCCGAAGCAGAGAAGGTGTAAGAAGGTAACGCTAAGGCAACCGCCTTGATCATAGTGGCCCTGCCAGCCCAAGACAGAGCCTTACACCTCTAGCCTAACAATCTTGATTCTAGTTTCTCTTGTAGGAATGTGAAGTCCCTGATTCTACTCTTAGAATTAAATAACGGGGCCCAAGGTATTTAGCATTCAAGTTGACTTTCTTCATGGCAAGTAAACCTTTCAATTCTCTTCTTTTATCCTGAGTCACCAATTTAGAAAAAAATTAGCCCAGACTTAGACCGATTCACTTTCTGCCCCGACCAAGTGCAATACGTGTCAAGACAATCATCAAGTATTTTAACTTCCTTGTAATTAGCTCTAGCGAAGACCATAATGTCATCCGCATACATAACATGAGTAAAAGCCGGGCCAGCCACATTCATCTTGACTCCTTTTACAGTGCCCGCTAAAAATTCCCGATCAATGAATCTAGAAAGATCTTCCTGACAGAGAATAAATAAGTATGGTGAGAATGGATCACCTTGTCTGAGGCCCCGGGTTGGCTTGAACCTTTTTGACATACCCCCATTAATCAAAACAGAGAAAGACACTGATGAAATACACTCCATAATCCAACCAATGAATATAGGAGAGAAACCAAAATGTTGCAATACAAGTTTGAGAAAACTCCAACTAACTCTATCATAAGCTTTTTGGAGATCAAGTTTTAGAGCGACAAAGCCTCCTTTAACCTTACGTTTCTTGAAGCTATGAAAGATCTCCTGTACAATCAACTGGTTTTCTGCGATCCATCGACCGGGTATAAAAGCTGACTGAGCTGGAGAAATGAGTCTTGGAAGTACACCTCTCAATCTATCGACCAGCAGTTTCGATATAATCTTATATGTCGTGTTGCACAGGCTGATTGGTCGGTAATGGTTAATCGTTGAAGGACTCTGAATTTTGGGAATGAGGACGATGAAGGAGTAATTCAACTCCTTAAGAAGCTTACCAGAGGAAAAGAAGTTCTGTATAGCTGTAGTCACAGATTGACCCACGATGTGCCAGTACTTTTTATAGAACAGTGGCGGGAGTCCGTCAGGGCCTGGACTTTTTAGGCTCTGCATACTGAAAACCGTATCCCTAATCTCATCTGGGGAAGGCAATTGACATAAATGGGCATTCTCGGCCATGGAGATAGAAGAGTTGATCAAGTTCTCTAAATCCAAAGGGCAGCAAGCTTCTTCCTTAGTGAACAATTGTTGGAGATTACTCACCACATGCTCTCGGATATCAGAAAGGTTTACTAACCAAATTCCATCCTCCCCTCTCAATGCATCAATAAAGTTCTTTCGGCGACGCACCACAACAAAAATATGGAAAAACTTTGTGTTGCGATCTCTATCTCGCAACCAAGTCTCGCGAGACTTTTGCCTCCACATCAATTCATTCCTAGACAACCAACAATTAAGTTCAGATTGCAGAGATGCTTCTTTTCTGCAGTTCTCAAATGAGGGAGCCTCACATTGAATTTGTTCAATTTGACTGGAAATCTCAGAAATCCTAGATTGGCAGTGCCCAAACACTTCTTTATTCCATTTACATAGTGCAGTGGTGGTATGAAATTGTTTCTTGCACAGCTGGAAGCACTCATTCCCAACAAACTCCTTCTTCCAAGCTTCATTAATAACACCATAGCATCGAGGATCCTTCGTCCACATTGCCTCAAAACGGAAAGGCCTTGGAGCCTGGATATCAGTCGGGTTTGTGTCAATGAGCAGCGGGCAATGATCAGAATTAACCGCCCCAAGATGGCTTACAGAAGCTCTCGGAAAAGAGGTACGCCACATACTATTAGCAACACCTCGATCTAATCTCTCTTTGATACACCCTTTACCCCATCTCTTATTGCACTATGTAAACTTAGCACCTGAAAAACCAAGGTCCACTGCACCTAACTCAAACATCAAGTTACGCAAATAATTTGTAGCCGAGGTAGAACCAGTATGCCCTCCTAGCTTTTCATTAGCCTCCACAATAAGGTTGAAATCCCCAAAACATAGCCAAGGGCCCTCCAGAGATTGGAGCAAGGCAACAAGATTAGTCCACGCTTTAATCCTCTTGTGATAATAAGGGGGATCATAGAATCCCACTAAAGACCAGGAACAAACACTATCATGAATAGAAATTGCTACAGTAACAAAGTTAAATTCTAAAACTTCAACAAAGATATTAGATGACCAAAAAAGACAAACACCACCCGATTTTCCTTGAGCAGCAACGGTTAGGTGCTCAGAAAACCTAAAGAAACAACAATCTTCTTCATACGACTATCAGTAGCTTTAGTTTCACACAAGAACACAATTTGAGGACAGTGGCCCTTCACAAGAGCCCTCAGGGCCCGAACTGTCGAGGAATTGCAGATCCCTTGACAATTCCAACCAAGAATCTTCATGGGACTGGTGGGGGCAGTGGTAGGCCCGCCTCCTCAGCCAAAGATTGAACTTTGTCGGAACTTGAAACAACGTGGCTTGTGTCTTCATGTTCGTTACTTGGAAGATGGTACTCCCCAAACTCTGATTTCAACTTCTTAGTCTCAATAATGGGCGACTCAGGATGAATTTTCCTCTTAAGATCACTATCGGCTACCTTAGGTGGGGTTGGGGTATTTGGGTTTGATTTCTCCGATTTAGGGATTGGAGGAGACTTTGGTGGTATGGCATGGGATTTAGTGTAAGTGGTGATCTGAGTGTAAATATGGGTCAGTGGGAGCTCTGGGTTAATTGAGACTTGGGACTCGTGGATTAAAGAAGTAATGTGGGCCTCAAGTGATTCTGGGACAGATGTGGGTTCACATTCAAATGTGGGCTCACTATCTTCTAAGGAATGTTTTAGAAGGCCAGGGCTTTTGGGAGGTGTAAAGACTGGGCTTTGTATGGCTAGATGGCTAGTAGGCCCAACAATCTAGTTATGCACATCAGGACAAGGCTCCACTTCAACCCTGACGTCAACAGCGACATTGCCTAGGCGAGACTCGGACGTGCTGACAATACCAATGCAATGCACATCCTTGAGGGAGTGCTCCAACAATCGTGCAAAGGACGACACCTCATTCGTGTCAGTGGGTGTGACGCCACAAGACTGGACAGCATCAACGCACCCATCTACCTTGTCCTTATTCTCTAGTAGGGCAGTTGGTACATCCGCCTGGGCTGCCACCTCATGTGCCGGACTTAGGCAAGGCAACGAGATGGGATGCTCAACCGGTGGTTTCTCATAAATCCCTGGCGGAGTTTTGTCATTTCCAATATGAAGCCACTTGCCATACGCCGGAAATTTTAAACTAAATTCGTTGGATAGCACTACCCTTGAAGCTTCACAGAACACATCAGTATGGCCAATGATTCCGCACCTAAAACAGAAGTCCGGTAATCTTTCATACTTTAGACTTATCCAAATGTCATTCCTATCACCTTTCGGAAGGAAGATACCAGGTCAAAGAGGATTACATATGTCAATATTGACGCGAACACGTGCAAACCTCTACCACCATTCATAAGGCACCTCAAAGAAATCCACATCTATAACTGAACCCGCTTTACCTCCGACCAATTGAACATTGTCTTTATTGTACCATGCTGGAGGTAGGCCGTGGACTTGAATCCAAAATGCCGAACTCGAGAAGTTTATCTCAGACAGTGCGAGTTCCGGACTCCAAATCTTAAGGACGAGGTGCGCTCCACGGATAGTCCATGGGCGCCGATTGAAAGCGAAAGCTCTGTCAGCTTCATGGTCGAAGGCGAACTCAAAGATATTTCTATCTACTTTATGAACGGAGATATGGTGCGAAGGATTCCAGGCTCTTAAAATGATGTCTTGGATGATCGGGGAGTGGAAGTTATGGTGAGATATTACTTTGCCGATGAGTAAATGGCTCTAGGCTACAGGATTATGGTTTGACATGTGAAGTGGGAGGCGGTTATCGGCGCAGCTAACATTTTGGGTAAGTCTGGTGATTTCTTCAACAGTGGGGATGGGGAGTTCGTCATTTGCCATAGTGGAAGACGACAAACAAAATGAATATACTGAGGGTGAAACTATAAAGGTGAGGGGAAAAATGAAAGTGACGGTGATGTGATAAATCAAACTGGGGATTTGAATGATAGGAATGGTTAGGTCACTGTTTTGTGGGGAAATGGGAGAAGGCGGTGGCAGGGTAGCAAGGACTATAGGTAAGTAGATATGGGTAGGTCATAATTAATGGAAGGATAGGGCCCAACTAGGCCAGGTAAAGAGAGACCACTGCTCTCGGGAAGAAAGAAAAAAAAAATTAAACTATATAAAATGATAAATATGTCCATAAAAATGACAAAAATACCCCCAAATGATCAATAAGTGGGTTTGGGTAAATTTGTTAGATGCCCAATAAACAACCCAATTAAAGCCCAATTAAACTCAATTTAATTGGGTCTAATTGGGCTAGCACTCGTTTGCCCATTTATTAAATAAGTGGGTTTGGTTGGGTAATTAGTGAGTGGGTTTGGGTGGTTTAATGGGTTTGGGCTATTTTTGCCACCCCTACCTCTAAGTCTTTTAATTCTAGAAGACAGTAACATCAAGACAATGAGAGAAAAAGTTCAATACCGCATGAATTTAACTCTGGAGTCCAGAGAAGACTTATGGTGGCATGTACATAGCATGAAGAGGAATCAGTCTGGTTCTTTTCTTTTCTGTAGGCTCGGCTCTTTCTTTTGGGACTTTAGACAATTGCCCAAGGCCCACCCGTATACCATTATTTCTCTTTCTTTCTGACTGTTGTGGCTTAAATATTTAGGTGCATTATGTTAGGTTTTAGAATTGGCAAATTCCATTTGACAAATCATGTGTCAAAGAAGGTTGTAACTAAGTTAGGTCATATTAGGTAAAGGAAGCTGCTCAAAGAAATTGATGAATTGAAGGTTCAGTGGAGTGAAAGCTAGATTTGCTCGAATGACCATTAAACTTAGTAGAAATTAAGTTCGTTAGAATCTCGCTCGACCATCACTCAAGCATCAAAGACTTCAAAGAGAGCCTTTGTTCAATTTAGCCTAAAAAGGACCTTCTGTTTTTCCACTAAACCCAAAAACATAAACTTATGGTTTTGGATCCAGAAAATTATGTTATATTATTATTAATTCTTCAACTTCTTCACCTTTATTCTATATCAGGGCGGAGCTAGAAATTTCTTTTGGGATGGGCTGAAAATCTTAAGTAATTCTCGACAATACAAGCTAATTTTATTAAAAGAAAAAAAAAAAAAAAGGTACAGTTATGGGGAAAGTAATGAACCTTACTTCTCAAATCTTATATCATCCAAACACCCACTCAAACCCCATATCAAATTTGTAAGTAAATCAACAAAATCAAAATCAAATTAAAACTAATTTTCATACAACATGAAAAAAATGATAAAACAAACAAATAATATTAATATAAGAAACATGCACTGCCGCTCTCCCAACCCGCCACAATCACAAATGCACAAACATAACCCCATTCACAGCATAACTAATAAATAAATTCAAATATTGATACTTTTTTAGTCACTATATCACTCTCACTTTTAAAAACCAAATTGTTCAAAGACCTAAAAAAATGAAAAGGTTCAAAATTTTAATGTCAAATGTGAGATTCGACCATAATGTCATAATTAATTTAATAGGCAAATAAATATATTAAATAGAAAAAAAAAATAGTAAAATTGACTAAACATATAATCTAAAACCATCTAGACTAACTTTTAAAATGCATACTTACCATTTTATAAATCAAATAAATAATAATAATACAATAACACACTATTAACTAATAGTAAAATACATAAAAATAGCTACGTACCTACACCTATTTCCAAGACCACACGTTTTGTAAAGAAAGACACCCAAGCATTTGTAAACCGACGTGGGGTCATAAGAGCCACATGAATGGTAAAGGAAAAATTGGTTTATATTGACTTTTCTCTTCTTCTTTTTCTTAACTCAGCAGTCAGTTTCTTTTTTCTTTTTCTTAACTCAGCCATTCATATGAGAGAGAGATTGAGAGAGTGATATACTAGTGATATCATTGGAGTGCTAAGCTGGTGGGGATGCAAGTGGCAGCTAGACGGAGACCACGACCAAAATGCGGCGGCGGGGGCGATGGATTGAGCAGATTCTCATGGGTCAGTGGGTCATAGGCTCACAGCTCTAGCAGTGGGGTGATTTGAAATTTATTTGATATGTTGGATTTGTTGTTGGCTTGATTGGGATTTGTTTTGTTAGATATTTGAATGAGGCTGCTGAGTTTGAAGGGTTTAATAAGTGGGCTAATATTTTTATTTAGACTAGGCTAAATTGAAAATAAATAAATTATAAAGGGTGTTAATTGGGTTTTTCAAAAAGTTAGACTGGGCTATAGCCCAGTATAGCCTCTAAGTGGCTCCGCCCCAAGTCACAACATGGTTGGTCTGCAGCTGAACCTTTAAACATATAAAGCTGTTATTTGTCATTACAGTAATTAGTATCATCTTTAGCAT
>BKZX01016714.1:0-10323 GCA_014362285.1 Fagus crenata
ATCTTCTCAAAATACAAACAATATCAAAGAGGAGATTAAAACAAAAAAAAACAAAACAAAAAGGATAAATTATACCAACCTCCCTTCAGGTTTGAAAAAATGACACTACCCCCCAAACGTTTCCTGAAATAACACTCACCTCCTTGAGGTTTGCATAAATGCAACAATTATTTTTCTAATAACAAAATATTCTATTTTGAAAAATGTTTCTATTAATACCTTAAGGGGGTGAGGGTGAGTTTGGGAACACTTTAACAAACCATGATTTTTGACTAAATGCACTTTTTGAAAAAAGGAGCCTTGAGATCCATTGTCAAACCACGATTTTGAAGGCCAAAAGCAGACTTCATTCCATGCTATTTGTTTTTGTTATCCAAATATCAACCTAAGAGCGGGGTGAATTAGGTTGAGGCAAATTTTTTTGATTAAATGTGGAATTAAAACAATTACAAAATAACTATTTAATTGCAATATAAAATAATCAAGTACAAGTAAATAAGATATTAAATGAGTTAGAGAGAGAGAGGGACGCAAACTCGGTGATTTATCGAGGTTCGGCTTCCTGCTTACATCCCCACCTTAAGATCACCTCTTGACGATTCCCAAATCCACTAGTGAAATTACTGTAGATGCTATTGATATTATAACAAATCTTGATAATGATAATACTGCAGCTGTAGTAGCTAATATTTCTAGTGAAATTACAGCAAATGCTACTGATTTTGTAATATTGTTGTAGATGTTTCCATTTCAAAAGAGATTTCAGTTGTGGATGATTTTGGTCTGCCATATGGAAGCATTTTGGTTGGAGGTGAGATTCCCATCATAGAAGGAACTTATGCCCAAAATTTAATTTGAGGATGCTTAAGTGGCGGAGATGGAGGACATGGTTGAAGTCCTTGATAGTTGTGTTGTTGTCTTGGGGGGAGGTTATAAGCATGGAGACGAGATTCATTTTACTGCAATAATCCCCAAGACAGAGAATGTGAGCCCAAAAGATGCGACTAAATGAATTCTTCATGAGCTTTTTCCATTTGGTTGCATATTCATGCCTTTGTTAACCTTCCTTTTTCCTCATTTTTTGTAGCTTCCAATAATAAAATTAGAATGATGGAGAATGAAGGTGTGGATGTTACCAAGGCCATTGGATTGGCTGTTGGTGTTACGGCAAAAGTCCATGTAGTAGACTTATTCAGTTTGGTGTAACGGCAGATCAACCTGACTTATTCTGTCTGGATTTATGGCAGATCAAGCTGTAGTGGTTTTATGGCAGATCTCCTTATAGCAGACTGATTCAGTATGGTGCTACAATAGATCTCCTTGTGGCATTTATGTTATTGATATTTCCATGAGTGACTGCAAATGTGATGACAATGCCTTTATCGTGCCATGGAAATAGATTTCATTGAAATTTGTGTTGAGCTTATGGGAGCTCTAAGGTTTCAAGTAAGATTCTACAGTGGACCTCCAAGAGTAATTTGTAATATGTGGTAGCATGGTGAACAGATCTGCGAGAGTGGTAGGATTTGAGATTTTTCTTATGTTTGCTATCGTTGATAGGTCTCGCACATGGTGAGTGCGTGTGGTGCATTCTTCGTCTCTTTAGACCTTCTTGGAATAAGGCCTAATTGAAAGGGCCATTTTTTGCACCTTTTGGAAGAGTTGATCAAACTTAATGATGTTTGCATTTTTTAGGTGAGCACGGTACTCAGCTGGCATATTGTCTATCCAAACCTTCGCTAGCTCACATTCCTCATATTTGACATAACAATGTAAGGTTGTACCGCGGAAGCGGTGGATGTACTATAGTAGATTTGAATGTACAATAGTAGATTTGAAGGTACAACAGCAGATCTACACCATTGTTCTTGTTTTGCATCATAGAGATTAAGAAGAATAAACTTGTCATCCACATGAAAATGCCACAATTTGATAGGTCTTGGTGGCAAAAATAGTGTACCATGGGTATGCCATATTAGTGAGAGATTTAGAGAACTCTCCCAAACATAGATTGTCATTTTCGGCATGAAGTCTCATGACATCCAAAAAATTTCTAACATGCTTATCATATTTGGTGTTGAATGGAAATGTTAGGAGTGGCATACCTTTCCGGGTAAGGTTTTTTTTTTTTTTTTTTTGAATAACTTGGTGGGGGTATGGAGGCCTTCTAATGAAGTGTCTGGATTCCTCCTCCCTTTCAATTTTTGATTTTGAGCAAGTCTGCCATGTCTGCTAACGTGACACATTGCGTTGTTTGATTTGCAGAAGACTTGACATATATTGCTAAAGCTCTTTCTTGTTGAGGTCTGCTAGGCAACATCTCTCCTTACTGCAGACTCAACTAACTCATATTGTGTCTGGTGTAGAAACTGGAACAGATTATATAGCAGACTTCTCTGTGGGTTAGTAGCTCCCTGTTTGATTTCGGGTTACTTCTGCTTAGATATATTTTTGGGCATTTGGTTGAGAATCTACTGGAGAAGACATGATATGGGTTGTGCCTTGCCATAGATTCTTGGACTTGGGTGGCATATTTTAAATTCTCGATTTTCAACGGAAAATGCTACACAACTCCTAAGTGGAGTCGCCAAAATGTGCATGCTCTTTTTTTCCACATTTGCCACGTGCCGCCTCGTGAATGGTGATGCGTGGGTTGTATTGTTTGATGGGGGTGTTGAGTCCAAAACTCTACACTAGGCTGGTGGTCTGCCTAGTGGCTGATGGTGCAATTCCTTTAAGTCTGAATCTGCCACATTTGAATCTACTAAGTCCAAGTCTACGGTGGACAAGGAGGTCGAGATTTGTGAGAACCAGTTTTCCATACCAAAATCCAAGTGGAGCACAGCACTACAGCGAAAAGATAGATTTTTGTGAATAAAACCTGAAAGGAAAGATTAATATGTAATCTTTTACATGTTGAAAGGAATTCAAAATCAAGGAAAATGATTTGTAATATTTGAACCACAACTCATAATTTAATGAAGGAAAATATTTTAGTAAATTTAATAAAAATCATAAACACTTCCCTTTTGTGAGCCAATAAACACTTCCCTTGTGAAATGATGTCTACCATGCCATGGAGGCCCTTTCACTCCAAGGAAATTATAAAAGACTTAGAAGTGTTTGATTATGTGGTAGAGAGTTTCTCAGTACAAGAGAGTGAAAAATAGGCTTTTGTGATAGGTATTTTTGAGTTATGCCAAAAAACGAGTATGGCAGACTATTGTGTAGTTAGGAATGGAGAGAAATAGGTTTTGAATCTAAAGGTTGAAGATGAAATTTCAGTGAGTCTTTTTTCTCTTAAAGTGTTTCTGTAGAGAGTAATGAAGTTGTGGTGATTTTCAGATCTCAGAACCCCTTTCATGGTCTAAGTTTCTCCTTTTTATAGTGGGATCAAGAGTTCTTAGAGGTTAGGGATAATACCCATGGCCTCATTTAATCTATAAGGTACTTGGAAGCTTGAAACCATTTTTGGTGGACCAGGAAAAAGGGTTGGCTAACCTTACTGTAAAAATAAAATCATTCTTATTACCAAAGGTTATTGGAGCTTACGACAGACCTCGATCAGAGGGCTCACTCATTCATAGTGGTGGGGATATGTGGGCATTTAATATTGATGGAGATGGTTCTATGGCTTGGTTGAATCATACACATTTCCTAGGTTTGAGATGAGACTTACCGTAGCTTGCATCTCCGAGTAGATACATGCTAGTATCACGGAAGACCATCAACTTTTGAGAGTGAACTCCCTTACCTCCAAACAAAACTCTCTAAGCCTTTAATGAAGATAAACAGTGACCACTTGGATCTAGGCCATGTTGGTTGTTGCCCCTGCTTTGCATGGAACCAAATTTGATCTTGTTTTTTTGAGGAGATCAAAAACACGTTTGGGTTCCTATTCCCATGTGTCTGTTGTGACTGCTGTTCGAGTGATTTGACATGACTAGTGTATAAAAGAACTTGTCTTGGCATGAACCTTTTGAGCTCCAACTGTGACTATTGTGCCAAAATCCAAATCTGGTTGATTTTTGAAGAAGACTTACGTTTAAGTCTTTTGAATACTTGTGTTACATGTATTGGCCTCTTCTATTGTCTGTTGTGCAAAGCCTTGAGTGTTCTACTATGTCTGCTGTGTAAAGACCTTGGGTTTTGTGCTATGTCTACTGTGTAAAGACCTTGGTTTTTGTGTTAAAAATCCAGATATGTGAACAGTGTTAGCAAAATTTAAAGTGAACGTCAACATCACTTTGCTTGCTTTAGCAAGCAAGCTCCTGCTAGCTTGTGGGCCCCATGGAGTAGCAGATCAAAGTCAACAAAAAGGGTCGTAAATGGGTTTCCCAGATGGGCTGGACAATTTGGATTGGACTTTTCGCAAATCACCCAAAGTGGCCCAAAACTAATGGGCTTGGGCTATAGTAGACTGATTGATCTCAGGTTCTGTTTAGGCCCTAAGGTGGGTGTTGGGGCCTCTTTTAGTGTGATGTAACTTGGTCAAAAAGTGGGCATCTACATTAGCCCCCCGAGCCCGCGCCTCACATGATGTGGGGTGCGGGTGAGTAGTGCAGTTGAACTCGTAGATCATAAAGTTGGATTGGTTTGTGGATAAGGTAACCATTGCTCCCTTTAAGTCTGCAGTTGCTATTCTCTTAAAGGGATTGGACCATTGTGTACTTCATGCATTCTTTTGACAAAAAGGGCGTTGTAATGAATTAGTAAATTGTTAATCTATGGAGATCCTTTGTTTCCTTCATGTTTGGTCTGCAGAAAATGAACTTGTTTGGTTTGCTGTAAACAAGATCGTGTTTTTCATTTGCCATATGTATTTGTCATTTGTTGTTAATACCGCAGACTGTGGGCTTATTTATCCTCAAGGTTCCATGGATTTGAGTCTATAATATAATGTGCATGGGTCTGCCATAAGAGGATGCTTAGGATGTGTAGGAACATTTGACTTGTAGCATATGTTTTCCCATGCCTTGTAGATAGGAAGGTGTGGAGTGGTGATGCTTTCTTTTGGTAGTGAAGTCTACCACAGCAGCACCCATAGCAAGATGTGAAGAATCATGGATTAGTAGTGCTTCTTTGTTGGTAGTGAGTTTTCCTTTTAGGGGAAAGGATATTATTGAATTCTTGAATGTATGACCCAAGTGTTTAGGAATTATGAATGCTCTCATGAATCTTCAAAGTGTAAGAGATGGAGTTGAAAAGGCAATCTCATATTGTGCATTGATACTTGCATGAGTCGTGTGGTTGAGTTGGTGAAGTAGTGTAGAGAAAATTCCATTTTTGTGTTTGAAGTATGTAGTTTCTACGACAGACCATTTCCATTCAGCGGTAAGAAAAAGGCATGCGTGTTAAAGGATCTTCAAATGATAAAAGCCCCAAAGTTCTTTCTTTTGATATGTATTTGTTTTATGATTACAATAATCTTCTCATGGTAGTTTGACTCCTCAGATTACAAGTGAATACCTTTGGATTGCATTCAGTAGTCTACCATAAGAGTTGCTGCATTGCTGAATGTAAGTTGCATTTGTCTTGGAACTTTAAAATCAATGAATCTTTACAATGAAAATAACTCATCGGATTGTAGTTTTGAGAAATCCATGTAGAACTTAAATCCCCCCGAGTGCTCACAAGGTCAGTAAGGGATGTGTTGATGATGGAGCAAGCTAAGAATGACATTTTTGCTGCTAATTCAACTTCTGCTCGTATGGCAGATTCTTCAGCAAAGATTTTTTTTTTTTTTTTGAAAGCTCACTTGGCTGCAAACAAATCTTGATATTGGCTTATTTAGCGATAAGAAAACTTTAATAGTAGTGTATTGAGAAAGCCAACAAAAGTAATGCAAGATTGCATCCAATAGTAGTTCAAAATGTCAAGTTAAAGTTCAACTTGAATCCGTAAGCAATATGAATGTATAAGAGCAATTGTTCATAAGTATGTAGAACACAATTATCCATGAGTCATTGGGCATAAGAACCACAATTTGACTTGATGTAAAGGTGAAGATAGTTCAAAACATATATGGGATGAAGAACTATACGGTTGGGTGATTAAAGAAACATTTTAACAACAATGCTTATTCATGAAAGAAAGTGTGATCAAGTGAAGAAAGCGGTGTTGTGGTAGTAATTATGAGCTTAATCGAATAGAAGGACTTTTCAAGTGGGAACTAACTATGGATAAGAATTATCTATAATCTATAATATAAACTAAAACTTGAAGCTGAGAGAAAAGTTTTAGACTTCCCCAAATACTGTCACGTCAGATTTCCTACTCCTACATAATTCTACCTCAACCATATTTCTGTTTTTTCTTCTCTCCCTCACGTTTAATTTTATTTATTTCTTTCTGCCCGTTTCCTACTCTCTATCTCCATCGACTCCTCATCTTCCCTCCTAAACGTTTTTTTTTTTTCTCCTCTCTGTTTCTTTGTCCTTCCCTCCTAAACGTTTCAGATATCTTCTCTCTTTCATCAGATAGCATTAAGTTATGGCTTGCCATTTCAGATTCTTAACCGTACCCGTAGATGCAACTCACCATTACTTACTCTGCCTCAAACTCTCTAAATCCTTGATTTGCTCTTTTGCTTTTTCTCAAATCTCCTATTTAAACCCTTCAATAGCTGCTGCCCCAACAACAACCCAAGGTGAGTTTTTTTTTTTTTTTTTTAATTTTCGATTGCTTTCTCCCTCTCTCCACACAACCCAGGGTGAGTTTGTTTATCTTCTTTTTATTTTATTTATTCTTTCGGTAGATTTTTTATGGTTTGTGGCTGAATCCCTTTCAATGGGTTCATGTTTGGGTGTTGTCCGAATGAGAAGTTTTCCAAGCTCTAGGAGCTCTTCTTGAAGCACAAGATTAACATCGATACACCAGGTTTAATTTTTATTGCTTTTGATTGGATTTGTTGGTTTTTATATTCTCATTCAGGTTTATAATCAAACATAACACAGCTAGAGGCCCTTTTCCTCCATCTACAGTACTCCAATCTCCAGCATATGGCCTTCTACTCCGTCTCTACTCCCATCCGAGCCACTTTCTTTCCTATCGATGGTAAACAGGTCCCCCTCCTCTCTCTGATTCGATTTACCCCTGTGTTTTCCATGAAATTGAAATGAAATTATGCTTTAAAAAAGAAGTTTGATTTTGGACTTGAATTTAATTGCTGTATTTGTCAGGTGTTCGACAAAAAACCTCAAAGAGCAACTTTAATTTCTTATTCTCATTTGACATATTTAAAAAGAAAAAAAAATGCAAATAAACTGTTTGTTGTTGGGTGTATTTATATCTGGTAAAGATGCTTTCCATTCAAATTGTTGGTGGAATCTTTGGTTAAAATTGTTTTATGTGTATTTGGACTTTTATGTGTTTGGTTTCGCTACATACTGTTTGTTAAGGATTATAAGTGCTCTGTATATATATATATATATATTTATACTTATAGAACACTTATAACACTCAAGAGTATTATTCAGTTTGCTCCCCCCTCCAAAAGTTACTAGCTTTTTGGTGTGTATTGCTTATTCTCTTGGAAAACTATTGGTGCAGGGTGTGATTTTTTTGTATGGATATTTTTGGTTCTTTAAATTTTGAATGCAAAGGCTTTTGACCATTTATGACTGGTGCTTGTGGGTTTATATTATATATTATTTGTGTATTTGGACTTATACAAAATTTACTTGGGTTAAGAGGCATTTACAGTTTATATAGAGATTTAACTTTTCTATTATATAAGATCTAACTCTTGAATGTGTCATTATTTATGGAATTTATGTGCTCTTTAGATACGTATAAATTTTGAAGAAAAAAAAAACTAAAAAATAGAACAAAAAAAAAAAAAAAAGGTTTAGACATACTTTTTCAATTAGTCTTCCGTGAACAAGGTATTCAGAAACCATATACCCTCTTTAAGCCATTGAAAACAGAAGAGTTTTTGTTGGGATATAGTGAAGGATAGTCTTCCTTGAGCAAGGTATTTAGATTTTAGAAGCCATGTACCCACTTTTAGCCATTAAAAAGAGAAGAGCTTTTGTTAGTACATAGTGAATGATTCAACAAAAGACTACTATGGAACAAGCACATGCACTTATAATGTGCCAACAATGGCAGTGCTGATGAGGCTTTTGTCACACGAATAAAACCTTGCTAGGCCAAAATCTGCAATTTTTGGGTCTATCTCAAGTGTAATAGAATTTTCCTTGCTTCGATGTCTCTATGAATTATCCAAAATTGATAGCCTTTGTGAAGGCATCTCAAACCTTTTGTGTATGATATACTAAATAGTGTTTTCGTTTCTTATGTACATTATTTGGAGTAGATTTTTAGTTATATTCAGTTGTAATTCTGTTCTCATGTGCACAATTTGTGCATAGTGAGGTTCCTTTTAATACAAATCTTATTACCTATAAATAAAAAAAATAAAAAAATAAAAAAAGAGAGAGTAGATTTTTAGTTATACAGTGTTATTTATGATTTCAATTTATGTAGCTACTTTGGCTTTTAATATATCCCCAAAGTATGGGGTATGCTTAACTAGCAAGGTTGAGAATAAGATTGATTTTGTCACATAGGAGAAACGGAAATGTATCAACCAATTTTAATACTTCATTTAGAGGGAACATTATTGAGTTTAGATTCAATAGAAGAATATTGGATCCCAATTGATTGGCTAAGGTTGGAAATGTCTATTAGACACAAAATTCTTAAATCAATAGATTTTTAGGAAAGAAAAGTGTGAAGTGATGAAAATTAGAGCCTTTTGGGTTAGTTATTGGTTGAAGTTTTTGTGGTTTGTTGTTTGTGGCGGTGGGAGGAAATGGAATTGAGTTTTGGAATGTGGAAATTTCGTATTTTATTTTTTTCCTAGCAAATCTTGGTGATATTTTTTAATTAATAAATATTCTCATTGTGTAATATGATCATCTAGATCGAGTGGGCTTACTGTTTCAAGTTGGATAACACCCAACTAAATAATTGTAGCATGACCTTGCTCAATTATATTAAAAGTTTCATGTTTGCAAACCGGTTATCTTCAAATTAATATAATATCATTCCCCAATGTAACATCCATCTGAGGTTGCTAATGTGTAGTGTTACTCAAGTATAACATTGTAATGAGCCTTAGAAGTATAAATGAAGCTAATAATAGGTATTTAGGCACCCTTTCTATAATCATAGATCCTGAATTTTGGGTAATGCAGAAGATGAGGAAGAGTAAATTACCACATTTGATTGTTAAATTTTTTTAATTTTTATAATCATTGTTGAAATTTTAAGTGAAAAGGGAAAAATAAAATTTAAGCATTGATCCCTTTCTACTAGATGCATTTGTTCTCTAAAGCCAAAAACCCAACCTCCTTTACTGGTGTTGAATGATAGTATGAGCCAATGTGATATTAAATAATTTGTTTGGTCCAACCAATGAATTGGTACATTAGAATTCATTTTACTACAATTGAAGTTTTGTTTTGTTATGTGGATTTTTTTTCTTTCCAAATGTCAATTGGGTAGGATGATTTTTGTTCAAAACAGGTGGTTGGAGTGGTAGCAGTATTGGAGGTTATGTAGAAGGCAAGAGAACATGACTTCTATTGAATTATTTTCTCAATTGGCAATAGACATGAAAATGATATATTTAAAGGAAAGAGTATTGTCCCTTGGCAAATAATAGCTATAATGAAAAACATCTAAGGCTTGCCCCTAGCAGCCTATGTCAAAGTTTTATATGCATTTTTTTTTTTTACCTGTAACACTTACTATAGTGGTTAATAATTTTTTTTTTTTTTTTTTGGTACGCTATTAATCCCAATACTCTTCTCAAATGTGTGATTTCTTTACCACTTAACCAAAAAATTAATGTAAGTTTCTTGTAATATACATATGAGATATCTTATAGAAAATTTCCCTGACTCTTAACTTCTTGAAATTGATTTATTCATTATAATGGAGATTTTATTTTTTTAGTTTCATTTTTTTTTTCCATATTAACATTATGACATTCAATCAAAATTATATATGTATTATACCTTATCACAAAATTTTCCCGTACATCGCACGGGTTTGCGACTAGTCTATATATATATTAAAGCAGAAGACGTTGTCATCCATCTACCATTTGGCATGTATGGCAACGTTTTCTGCATGACACGTGATAGCCTAGTTGGATAAATGCTGTCACGTATTTGCCATTTATCTATAATAAATGAAAAAGAAAAAAGAAAAAAAAGTAATGCCCTTAAATGTGCAATATTAAATGTGAACTATTAATTCCACGAATTTCCTATATTCATACTTCAAAAATTATGTGGTTTCACCAAGGGA
>BKZX01016769.1:0-19895 GCA_014362285.1 Fagus crenata
AACTGATTATTTTTTCTATGAGCAGTACCATATAGATTAACAACAATGATTATATAGGAAAAAAGAAAATAATCAATACTGCACAGATTAAAAACACCAATAAACACAAAAGCATATATATATATATATAAAGGGGAAGCAGCGCATATATGTAGCATATATATATATATATATATAACAAGATACTTATTAAGGCGGTAGAACCAGCCAATTATATATATATTAAAACAAGTTTAATATATGGTGCATGTAAAAAGATAATGCAAAGAATTAGTCAATAAATTACTTTATTGAAAGTAGTTACTTACGGATTACAAGGATTTAATAAGTTGGACTGGAAGTTGGAAGATTCCATGCTTACAAGTTGCTTAGAAGTTTAATATGGATAGGAAATTGGTAGACAATCTATTCTAATTCAAGACTTTAAATACATGAATGCTTGAATATTATGAGAGGAGGTTGTGCTAAGAAATTCTGCCTATAATACAAGTGAAATGCCATATATATAGGCAAGATGCAAGAGAGGAGTCCTCGAAAGAAGTCTTCAAATGCATGTATTGAAAGTAGTCTTTGGATACCATTATTGAAGGACTATTCTCTTTTGGAAAGTAGTCTTAGAATCTCATTATGGCATGCCAAGAATCCTATCTTTGATGATGGGAGACAAGAAAGCTATTTACTTTTCTTTTGGAAAGCAATAGTAATTTGAAGATGTAATTGCCGTGGATGCATTTGGTGGCAAAATATTTGTTGCAGTGATTTTGACAGCAGCTTTATTATTTGTCGGACATGCTTAGTAACAGTGCAGATTCTTCTGACAGAATATTTCTTACTGTAGTAGACTGACTGTGGATTTGCTAGCAGGTCCCTAACCAAGGTATTGTTCCTCAATAAGGGCTTGATCTTCTTCTATTCCAGCACAAGGATCTTGGGCATCCTAGAACAGGGATTCTTCATACCAGTTCTTTTTCATTGGAGCAGAGAACTGGGAAAGGTTAATCATTTCAGTGGTTGATCCTTCTGAGGATGCTGGGGATTTTCCTTTACCACTGGCGGAGGCTACTTGGCAAGCTTGAGCAGCAAACTTGCAAATTTCTGCAAGCTCCTCGGGGGATTTTCCCATAAGGAGATCTGGAATGGAGGGTGACTAGTCTTCAACCTGTTTAATCTCGGGGAATTCATCATAGACAAATTTAATAATTCTATCTCTGTCAAAGTTATCCCACCATTTGACTGCATGGTTCCTGATTAAAATATTGTCTTTAATCTGGTAACTTTATTTGACAATCTAGGGGACTTTAAATTTGAAACAGAATAGCAGGATTGGAGGATATCGACTGTGATATTCTGAACACCTGTATGACTTAGTAAAGTGGAGGAGAGCCTGTTTGAGCGTTTTGGTGCTCAAAGGAGGATCTTTTTTAGTCTTGGGTGGCTCTGTATTCCAGAGAGTATCTGGGATGATTTCTGCTTGGGAGCCATGAATGGACCACCATTTGAGGAACCAAAGAGGTGGCTGGCACTCAGGTTTAGTAAACTGGAACTCTGTATTGAATTGGATGAACCAGGAATGGGCCATATGAGAAAATTGAATGAGTAGTACTTTATACCATGCATCAATATAATCATAATATGTGTACCCAAAATCATGTTTATTAAGAGGTCGAGTAATCCAAGGATTTCCCCAGTCTCGAAGATGAGTGAATTTAATGATCTCAATCTTGTGGAACAGAAGCTGATTTTTAGTTTCTGGAGTTTTTCCATAGATAGATTTTATTTCCACTGAGCCTTCTTGCTGAAGAATATTCTGGTAATAATGGATGGTTTTATATGGGACTAAGGGGCAGTAATGCTGCTGGATTCCATCAGTAGGATGAGGAGGGAAATATGATTTTATTAAGTGGAGGGGTTCTCTATTCTTCGATGTTCAAACTCAATTTGAAAAAGTTTTTCAGCGAAGAGGAGGTGATGAGGAGAAACAGCTTTTTTGTTGTTTCTGTGTTTAATTGGGGCTGCTGGGGTGGCAAGAACAATCTTTTTATTAAACGGGTCATAAGACTCAGTAAGGGCTTGGGCAAAGGAAGAATTGCTTTGGACAGGTTTTCCTGAGGATACCATTTTGGAGGATGACTGGTGGGAAGAGGCTTGTTGGAGATTGTACCTAACAAGTTGGCTAGGGGTTACTAGCTCTGGTTTAATTTCTGGGAGCTTATTGGGTGGAATTTTGCTGGAGGTGGAGGTGGCTTTTTTGGTGTTTTTACCCGCCATCTTTATTCTGCAAAAATTCACGAGTGAGGAAGTCATGGATGGAGTTTTGGCTTCCTTTAATATATTCAATTTCAAAATTGTTGAAACTGATGCCTCCAACATTGGATACGGTGGTATTCTGAAGCAAAGAATCAGTCCAGATTCTCCTGAACAAATTATTCGTTTCCATTCCGGTGTCTAGACTAAAGCGCAAAATAATTATAGTACTATTAAAAAAGAAATTTTATCTATAGTACTATGTATCAATAAATTTCATACTGATTTAATAAATCAAAAATTTCTTATTCGCATTGATTGCAAATCTGCAAAATATGTTTTAGAAAAAGATGTTGAAAATTTCTTATCAGTGAGATGTTTTTCCCACCAAGATTTTAATCTTCCAGAGAAACTTGTGGCTAATAAATCAATTATTTCAATGTGATTCAATTGATGATTAGTCATATAACTATTAGCTACCATGGTTAAATGACTGAGTTTATTAAGAACTTCCTGCTCAGAAAGTCCATCAATGTTCCATTCATAAAGTTTATCCGCAGACACCGAGAATTGGTGCTGAAAGCTTCTTTCTTCAAATTGCATATCTGGAGGTGTTGGTCTTGGATACCAATTTTTTGTGAAAGTTGTTAGGTTTGGTTTTTTATTATAGATTCTTTGGAGTTTCCCAAAGGCTTTTTCAAGTTTATTATTTCTTCATCAGAAGTTGCTTCTGAATTTGAAGAACATGTTTTAACAGTTACTATATCTTTGTTTATTACATTTATTTTAGAAGTAGAGGGTTCTCCTTTTACTTTATTTAATTCTTTTAGCATTTGATCTATCTTCTCCCTAGTTTTTGTTTGACTAGTTTTAAAACTTAGATCTGGCTTTAATTCTTGAATTTTTATTAAAGGAATGTCTGTTTTGACTGGTTTTGACTCAGTATTGATTAAATCAATTTTAGTTTCAATTTTATCAAGTTGATCACCAATAACATTTAAACATTTATTGGTATAGTTATTTTGTTCAATTATTTTTCTTTCTTCATCCTTTTCTGGCTTAGTAGGAGGAATTTTGAAAGGAGAGGCTTTTACTAAATCTTTTCCATCTTTCCCAACATTTATTAGAATACTTTCTTTTGGTGGATGGGAGGATTCAACAGATGTTTTATCATGTTTTGTCCATTTAGATTTAGTAACGGTATTTAATTTTTTGAATTTTGGATAGTAATTGTCAACAAAATCAAAGAAGTGAATTTCTCTTCTTAAATCTTGCATTACTAATTTCCATTTATTATAAATTAATTGTTTTTCTTCTTTGTTATGGGTTTTGCGATGTTGTTTGCGACGACCCTTGTTTTTCTCAGAATCAAATTCTGAATTTAACATTTCCCAATTTATTTCAAAAGGTTTTTTAATAACATTTAATTGGTTATTTTCATCAAACATTTCTGAGGGTGTTGGTTCGAATGATTCATTATCAGATCCAACAGCGTCATTTGTTTTATTATTATTATTATTATCAATCGTATAATAAGCTGATTCCACTTGAGTAGATGTTGATTTAACACCTTTTTGTTTAATATCTACATTTTTATTCTTTTCTTTTTGTTTATTAAGATTTAATTCATTTAGATATTTTTCTAAATCCTTTTCTTTTTCTAGGTCTTGGTCTCTTTTACTGGTTGAAGAAGAACCAGAAAATGAGCATCTAGAGCTTTGATATTTTATCAAAGGAGGCATTCTAGGTTTACTATGGTCAAACTTAATTTTTACAATACCATATATATATATATATTTAACCAAAAATAAATAAATAAATAAATAAATATTGGTATATTGTAAACACAAAAACCAAAAACAATTTTTTTTTTTCCCCATGAACAGTATCGTATAGATTAACAACAATGGTTATATAGGATAAAAAAAATAACCAGTACTGTACTGACTGAAACCAGTAAGCACAAAAACCAGTATTGTATAGATTAACAACAATGGTTGTATAGGAAAAAAACAAAAAAAAAAAACCCAGTCCTGTACAGATTAATAACAATGGTTATATATGGAAAAAAGACAAAAAAGAAAAAAAAAAAAAAACTAGTACTGTACAGATTGAAAACCTAGGAAAAAAAAAAAAATTAGTACTGTACATGTTAACTTTAGGGAGGGAAACACAGAGAGACAGAGAGAATGAACTGTGTATTGTGTATTCTAATTAAACATATACAGCTAAGAGAATATATATAGGCCTAAACTAGGGACAGTATAGTAAATACATAGGAAACCCTAGACTAGTATAATAACAATGGTATATACATATGCTAACAGTACAGATTAAAAACACCAGCTAGACAAACATAGAGAGAAAGAGGTGAGAGAGAGGATCTCCACGGCCATATTGAGAAAGACAGAGAGTATCTCCACGGCCAACTAGAGGAAGATGACCTCGATGGCCTAAGAGAGAAAGAGGAGAGAGAGAGAGAGAGAACCTGATGAGAAAGATGAAGAGCAAGAGAGAGAAAGAGGCGAGAGGAAGGTGAAGAGCAAGAGAGAGAAAAAGGCGAGATAGAGGTAGAAACGTATGTTTTGATTGGATCTTTTGGGTATTTTATATTTTATAGTTATTACGTAAGGTAAAAGAATAGCTATTACACTCATTTTTGGGAGAAATAGCTATTCTTCATTTTAAGGAATAACTATTACTAAGGAATGACTATTCCTTGTAATAAAAACATAACCAAACGACTGAATAGTTATTTCTACGTAATAGCTATTACATTACAGGGTCTATTACAGCATACCAAACAAGCCCCTATAGTTTTGGATATAGTTAATTTAAACCTTAACTTTCTAAAATGTTTCATTTAAACCTTATAGTTTCATGAGAGAGAGAGAGAGAGAGAGAGAGAGAGAGAGAGAGGGACCTTTTGATATTGGGGAGCTAGTGGTTGCGGTGATCTATGGGTATGGGGGTATCGTGGTTTGTGGCGGGATCGTGGTTTGTGGCGGGATGGGGGTTGCGTCAAAATGTGGAACAAAGTTATTGTCACAAGTAACCTTATTATCATCTACATAGTGGAGAACTACTCAATATGAATGGAGTTATTACGATGTAAGTAAAGTTATTGTCATGTGTGACGACATTATTGCCATCAAAGCGGTGGGATTATAAGTCAATATAAAGGGAGTTACCTGGATGCAACTTCACATTAAACAGTAACTTTTTTACTTACATAAGAAACAACGACAAGCAGATTTTGTCTATAGAATTTGCAAATGTATAAATTAATTGAAAATGAGCTTTAGATTTATGCTCCCTCTAAAAGATAATAATTTAAATCTTTACCTTTTTCATAGGCCCACTTTAACTTCTTATGAAACACTTAATCAGGTACTACTCATTAAAGAGAGGCTCACCGGGACCTTCCGAAAATTTGGTTATATATTATAAATTTATAATTCTATTCTAGTCTTCCACTTATCCAACTACTCTATGATTAGTTATAAAAAAAACTACTCTAATGATTAAATTTCTCAATAAAGCTAGGAGGTTGAAGGATTCAATAAATAGCAACTGCAAAAAGTCCCATTCACATACATTCCACAAGACCCTTTCTTTTTAAGTTATTAAATTGTAAAATTAGTTAAAAAGCCTCTTTACTTTAAGTTATTAAATATTTCGTCTGACCCTGTCAAAAAAAAAAAAAACCTATGTTCTAGACTATGAAAATAACTAAGATTTATCATATTTTTATCTCTGTCAATAGCCAACTTGTCCCAAACAATTTCCATGTTGGTACCTTTTGATAATACAAAGTTACAGATATATTCTAACGATCGCCCGCCATCTGAACAATGGACTTAGTAGTTGCTTGTGGGCTTTGGGCATAGGAAGAGGGATATATATAGAACCATGTCCATGATCTTCAATCACTAAACCATCCCACTATCTTTAACAACCTTGTAGTAACAAAAAAGTTTGGAGTTTTTGGCAGCCAAGATGAAGTCATCAAACTCACCCTTCTATCTACTATCTTGCATTATAGTGTTAGTGCTTCTCCCCGTGCCTTCCCGATCAGCTGACCCCGATCCATTACAGGACTTTTGTGTTGCAGATTTGAATGCCACCATATCAGTGAATGGCTTCCCTTGCAAACCTGCATCAAAAGTAAATGCAAATGATTTTTTCTTTGATGGACTGACCAAAGAGGGTAACACAGGTTACACAACAAACAACCTTGGCTCAAGTGTCACTGCTGCAAATGTTCTTTCATTTCCTGGACTCAACACTCTTGGGGCTGCAATGAACCGAGTAGACTTTGCCCCTGGAGGACTTAACCCACCCCACTCTCACCCTCGTGCAACTGAGTCTGGTGTAGTCATTCAAGGGAAGCTACTTGTGGGGTTTGTGACAACTCAAAATGTGTATTACTCTAAGGTTTTGGGTGTTGGAGAGATGTTTGTGATTCCTAAAGGACTTGTACACTTCCAAAAGAATGTTGGAACAGGGAAGGCTCTTGCCTTCACAGCTTTCAACAGTCACTTGCCAGGGGTTGTGCTCTCGACATCTCTCTTTGCTTCACAACCATCAATTCCAAATGATGTGTTAACTCAGACCTTCCAAGTAGACGATGCTGTTGTCAATGCCATAAAATCTAAATTTGGTTCTTAAGCTAGGGGCTTCCTTATAAGGTCTCCTTGATTTGAAGATTATGTAATAATGCTTTTGAGATTGCCTGCCTCCCTTTCTTGGGATGTTATTTAGGTTCTCTGTCTATGTTGCTATACTTATTTATTGATTGTATTTACAAATTAAATTTATTAATGGTCTTCACCTGTGAGTTCAAGTATTGAGTTCTAAATAACACAACCGGATCAACCTCACTGTAGAATATACCTCTAATACAATAATCTAAGAGTGGCCTATATCAAACCCCACATGCAAAGAAAGCAAATCGTCATGGAGTCTTTATAACCCCCCTCAAATCAATTTCCATTTGATTTCGTTTTAAGTGGAAAGTAATGATTCAAATCGTCTTCTAGATTTCTAAAGCATTTGTCAAATTGTTCATTCTGTATATCAACATTAGTTCTACTAGTTTGATGACTCCAAAATTTTTCATTATTTGATTTTTTTTCATAACCATATTTAACAGGATTTTGTAGCAATTAGTAACAAATTTGACAATGAATAAGAAATCAAGAAAGAAACTTTGGAAAGCACAATCCTCCCATTACACAGTTTAACATGAAATTGTATCAATTAATAACGTACTATAACAATGAATAAGAATTTGTAAATATATTCCAAAAAGCTGTCCTTTGCTTGCACGGCTTAAGAACTAAATTCAACCAAGGCAATTATGTCTGCATACTAATACATTTGACTAAAGTGTATTTTAGTAAGATGATCATAAGAAGATTAATGCATTTTCTACATTTGATTTCATATTACAAATTTAGGACATTCAAAGAGACAGGAAACACAATTCAGCATCAGATGTAGAGAAACCTACAGCACAGCCGCCCATTGATTATGGATGATGAAGTACTAATTCTGCTCTAATCTGCTTATGAGCATTAGATTATGTTGCTCTTTCAAAACTACCACCAATTTGCATATGCAGCCATTCAGGCTGTGAGCCTTGAGCATATTCCCTCATTGTTTTTTATCCAAATATCATTCCAGAACCATCAAATGGCTATGCACCAAGCAAAAACCCCACATTAACTCGTTAGAAAAGTCACAGCAAATAATCCCAAAAGTTTTCATTTCCATGGACTAAGGGCATTTGCTATAAAATACTGAAAGGGATAAATATTTTTTTGGGGGGAGAGGGGTGCATCCATATCCAAGGGTGGCACCAAATGGTAAGATGAGTTGGCACAATCATGCACAATGAAAGCCAATGATTGCACACAGGAGCTCACAAGCAGGTCAGAAGCTCTTGAAAGAACAAGTAAAGCAGAAAAAGAAAAGGAAAAAATGGGCAAACAACTATATTGGTCCTGAACCATGTGAGAAAATGCAATTTCGACGTTAAACTACTGACTCTGTCAATTTAGTTGCTGAATTTCTAAAGATAGTTCAAGATGTTGCATCACACACATAATACTCAAGTGTTCTGCAATGAGCTTCTAAGCCAGCACATTAATGGCCATGTGCTAGATCCTGGCTTTCATGAGTGATCTAGAGAATTCACATAACTGAAATTTATCATCATCTATTTGGTGAGTCCCAAAAAGTGATCTAGAGTTACTGCATAATGTGAATGGAGTTTCTACGATGTAAGTAAAGTTGCTATCATGTGTGATCTTGTTACTATCAAATCGATGGAGTTATTACTTAATAAAAAGGGAGTTACTACAATGAAAGTTGCTGTCATGTATGGCCTTGTTCCAATCAACACGGTGGAGTTATTCCTCAAACTTGTTTCTTGCAGGGTGGCATTGAACCACTGGATTGGGCCTAAGTTGCAGTGAGAGCCGTCGGACTTGGAACTTATCCAGCAAGAGTCTTAGCCAATCACGCTTTGAGACGTGGCTGAAGCAAAAACACCCCAACACTACCAAACCTTGCACCATTTGCCCCTTTGCAAGTCAAAATAAACAATGGATAAATGCATTAATTTATTCAAGTGAGCAATGCAGCTCCATCAGGTATGAATTACAACTACATTATTTATAATTCCAAGTTGTTTAGGGGCAGTTGGTAAATACAAGAAATGATGGTTCTATTATACTTTCACATATGACAGTCCGTGATGTATATAGAACTTCTTAGGAAACACTTAATCAGGTACTGCTCATTGAAGAGAGGCTCACCGGGACCATCTGAAAATTTTGGTTATAAATTTGTATAATCTTATACTAGTGTTCTACTTATCCAACTTCTCTAACGACTAAATTTCTCCATAAAGCTGCGAATTTGAAGGATTCAATAAGAATACCAGGTCCCATTCACACACATGCCACAAGACCCTTTCTTTTTAAGTTATCAAATTGTTCATTTACAGCCATCTACATAAAGATTAGTTAAAAAGCCTCTCTCTTTTAGTTATTAAATATTTCACCTGACCCTGTCAAAAAAAGGCCAACGTTCTAGACCATGAAAATAACGAAGATTTATTTTATTACTATCCTTGTCGATAGCCAACTTATCCCAACCAATTTCCATGTTGGTACCTTTTGCTAATACAAACTTATAGATATTTTAACGATCGCCCGCCATCTGATCAGTGGACTTAGTAGTAGTTGCTTGTCTCACTTTTTATGTTTGCCTCACAAAAATAAAGAAAAAAAGGGAAGACTATTTGAGGCTTTGAGCATAGGAAGGGGGCTATATATAGAACCATGTCCATGATCTTCAACCATTACCTATTCCAACCTTGTAAGTTCTAAAAAGTTGGAGTCTCTAGCAGCCATGATGAAGTCATCAAACTCACCCTTCTACCTGCTATCTTGCATTATAGTGTTAATACTTCTCCCTGTGCCTTCCCGATCAGCTGACCCCGATCTATTACAGGACTTTTGTATTGCAGATTTGAATGCTTCCATATCAGTCAATGGATTCCCTTGCAAACCTGTCTCACAAGTAAATGCAAATGATTTTTTCTTTGATGGACTGACCAAAGAGGGTAACACAGCAAACATCTTTGGCTCAAATGTCACTGCTGCAAATGTTCTTTCATTTCCAGGACTCAACACTCTTGGGGCTGCGATGAACCGAGTTGACTATGCCCCTGGGGGAATTAACCCACCCCACTCTCACCCTCGTGCAACTGAGTCTGGTGTTGTCATTCAAGGGCAGCTACTTGTGGGGTTTGTGACAACTCAAAATGTGTTTTACTATAAGGTTTTGAGTGTTGGAGAGATGTTTGTGATTCCTAAGGGACTTGTACACTTCCAAAAGAATGTTGGAACAGGGAAAGCTCTTGCCTTCACAGCTTTCAACAGTCACTTGCCAGGGGTTGAGCTCTCAATATCTCTCTTTACTTCAAAACCCTCAATTCCAAATGATGTGTTAACTCAGACCTTCCAAGTAGACGATGCTGTTGTCAATGCCATAAAATCTAAATTTGGTTCTTAAGTTAGGGGCTTCCTTATAAGGTCCCCTTAATTTGAAGATTATGTAATAATGCTTTTGAGATTGCCTGCCTCCCTTTCTTGGGATTATTCAGGTTATATGTCTATGTTGTTATACTTATTTATTGATTTTATTTACATAGTAAATTTATTAATGGTTTTCACCAGTGATTTCAAGTATTGAGTTCTAAATAACACAACCGGATCAACCTCACTGTAGAATATACCTATGATACAATAATCTTAAAGTGGCCAATATCAAACCCCACATGCAAAGAAAGCAAATTGTCACGGAGTCTTTATAACCCCCCCTCAAATCAATTTCCGTTTGATTTCGTTTTAAGTGGAAAGTAATGATTCAAATCGTCTTCTAGACATGTAAAGCATTTGTCAAATTGTTCATTCTGTATATCAACATTAGTTCTACTAGTTTGATCATTGATGACTCCAAAATTTTTCATTATTTGATTTTTTTTTTCTTAACACCATTATTGAACAGGAATTTGTAGCAATTAGTAACAAATTTGACAATGAATAAGAAATCAGGAAAGAAACTCTGGAAAGCACGATCCTCCCATTACACAGTTTAACATGAAATTGTATCAATTAGTAACATACTGTAACAATGAATAAGAATTTGTAAACAAGTTCCAAAAAGCACAGTCCTTTGCCTACATAGCTTAAGAACAAAATTCAACCTAGGCGATTTTGTCTGTGTACTAATACAATTGACTAAAGTGTATCCAGTAAGATGATACATAAGAAGATTAATGCATTTAATTTCTACATTTGATTTCATATTACAAATTTAGGACATTCAAAGAGACAGGAAACACATTTCAGCATCAGACATAGAGAAGCTTACAGCATAGCTGTTGTATATTTGTTATACATATAGTGATATAGAAGTGGGTTTATGTTTTAAGGCATTAGTGACACATTTGGCACTTGGACACGTGGCACGTGCATGTGTGATTCTGATGCAGAAAATAACTAACTCATGGAAGTTATTTCTGACGTAGAAAATAACTAACTCATAGAAGTTATTTTCTGAAAGGTTATATTGTTTTAGAATGGTGGAAGTTATTTTCTGAAAGGTTATATTGTTTTAAAATGGTGCCAAATAAATTATCTATAAATTAAAATGCCTGATTCATTATCAAATACACAATTTTGTAAGAATACTCTTTAAGGGAATTAGCGAAATTTGTTTTCTGTAATTGGTGACTTTGTTGTATCTTGGAGGTGAATTGCCTTTAACCTGGAAGCAAAACTCTTTTAGAGGGGGCAATTATTACCTTAAAGATAGTGTTATCACGCCTCAAAGTCGCATTTATTTTCTGATCTTGGCAAATTCCCCAACAACAACTACCCATTGATTATGGATGATGGAGTACTATGTCTGTTCTAATCTGCTAACGAGCATTAGATTATGTTGCTCTTTGTGGGTGCTTTTTTTTTTATGGAGATACTGTTGATGGAATAGGTAAAAAAGTGAGACCAAGACTCACACCAGGCCTTTGTGGTGGGTCCCGTGGCTAATGGCTACGCTCCAAAGATGATGGCCCGATCTCGTAACACTGGATTTTCGTGGTAAGGACTGTTGCTAGCTTTAGGCTAATGGCTCAACCCTAAAGTTCATGCCTCAGCTTATACTTTAATGTAGTTCAACTCCAGCTCAAAATATGCAGCAAATAATAGTTCCAGTGAACAACTTATAACATATACATAATGAGAATGGGCCCTGCAGGAGGACATGTTATGTCCTGTAGGAACATATTTAGAGTAAATTTTGTAGAGAGAGACGAGGGAACTTTATGCAGTAAAGAATAACTTCAATGGATGTCTTTCCATATTTGTGAAATGAGGTGGCACTGCAGGAAGATATATTGGCTCGTAAGAGTTCTGGTTGGCTCCGCATGAGTGCTGGTTGGTTCCGCAAGAAAACTGATTGGCTCCATATGAGTGCTAGTTGGTTCCGTAGGAGAACTGATTGGCTCCGAGAGAGTGCTGGTTTGCCCTGCAGGAGTGCTAGTTGGATCCACAGGAGAACTAAATGGCTCTGCAAGAGTGCTAGTTGGCTTCGTAGGAGACTTGGTTGATTCCGCAGAAGTGCTGGTTGGCACTTGAAGTCAATCTTGCAATAAATCATGTAAGTCCTGTGGCAAGGCCTGTAAGTTCCGCATGAGCTTATTTGCCATGATATTTAAGGAGAGCAAATGTTGTATCTCTACAAAGACTTGCTTCCATGGGGATTTAGTTGGCTGCTTTGCACTATAAGAGCCCAAGTTAGTTGACTCACAAATGAATGAATAATAGTAAAATGAATGTTTATGTTGGAAACAATAGAAGTTGAGAATTGAATGGGAGAGAGCTCATCCAAAGTTGCATGTGTTGCATCTGGGGATTTAAATGTTTTCCCTGTGGGTATAAAGGTGGAGTGTTTAGTTTATAGTGTCTGTTGGCTAGCTTTTATAGTATATAATGGTGATCTTGCGGTGATCTCATGGTGACTTGTGATGGATTTAAAAATGATGGTCTTACGATGACCTTGAGGTGGTTTTATGACGATGGTCTTGCAATGACCTTGTAATGGTTTCTAATGATTTGGGATAGTGTTTGCAGTGGCTTTGTGGTGGTATTCGATGGTGGTTTTTTGCCTTCTTTCCCCCCCCCCCTTTTTGCTATGGCTTCCCCTTCTCCTTTTATAGGTGTGGGATGACATGGAGTAAGTTTTAGGCTTTTCCTATGGACAGTGATAAGTCCTTGCAAGGTCACCTCGTGTGTCTTTCCAAGGCAGTCTAGTCCTCCTTTTTGAGGAGATGGAGGTCAACTCATGGCAGAGAAAAGAGATGTAAGTTGCTTTTTACCGAATTAACCATTGCCTTTTGCAGGATCTATGGTAGGCTTGAGTAGATAGAATAGCAGGAGCATTTATTGGTTTTACGGGAAGGTGCAAGCATGGAGTGTTGTCTGCATCTTGGTGACAGAGAAAGGTAAGGTTTTTTGGAGGTGATAAAACACATGTGTGGCTAGAGAGTTGCCATGTCCAATGAACATCACGTTCCCCAAGCAAGACCATTGGTTCATGGCGGCAACTTCTCAACCCTTTGGATAAACTCCCCAACCACCAAATCTGTACTCACATAGTTCCTGCATAAAAGAGAAAGAAGGAATTAGCATTACGGGTTTGGGCTGTATACTTAAGTTCCTTATCAAACCGTGTTGATGTATTTGGTGTAGATTAAGGCCCCGCTGGAGCATCTCCAAGACATGTTGGATCTTGATGGAGTGTTATGTTATGGCTAGCTTGGCAAGGTAGTCTAAATCATAAGATTTTAGCCTTAAGTTGTCCTCTTGTCGTGAGCCCTTTTAGGCTTTGCCATGCTTTTGGATTTTTATGTACAGAGAGTTATATGACCCCTTTTAGTTGGACTTTGTGGGCTTATGATCCCGTTTGCATTGTGTTGGAGCCCTTGCAGTAGACTTTGATCCAACGAACCTAAAGATTTGCACTATCCTTTTGATGGGCTTATGGGCTTATTTGTTGTTGAGCCTTTGCATTAGACTTTATTTTATGGCAGGTCCCATTGCATTTGGACTTCGGTGCCATGAATTTGGAATTTTGGCCAACCATTTTGTATTAGTGTTTGATCCAAGTTTGTAGGCCCAAAATAGTCTTTGCTGTAGACTTCATTTTGGACCAAACCAATTACATTTAGGCCTTGCTCCTGCCGTGAACTAGGCTTGGGTTACTGGCTTTACATTAGTCATTGGTTCCGCAAAAATGATTATCAACACTCTTTCAAAACTACCACCAATCTGCATATGCAGCCATTAAGGCTATAAGCCTTGAGCATATTCCCTCATTGTTTTTTATCCAAATATCATTCCAGAACCATCAAATGGCTATGCACCAAGCAAAAACCCCACATCAACTCGTTAGAAAAGTCACAGCATATAATCCCAAAAGTTTTCATTTCCATGGACTAAGGGCATTTGCTATAAAATAATGAAAGGGATAAATATATATATATATATATATATATTTTTGGGAGAAGGGGGCATCCATATCCAAGGGTGGCACCAAATGGTAAGATGAGTTGGCACAATCATGCACAATGAAGGCAATGATTGCACACAGGAGCTCACATGCAAGTCAGAAGCTCTTGAAAGAACAAGTAAAGCAAAAAAAGAAAAGGAAAAAAAAAAAAAAAAAAAGGGCAAACAACTATATTGGTCCTGAACCATGTGAAAAATCACAGACATAATAATCTGCAATGAGCTTCTAAGCCAGTACATTTACAGCCATGTGCTAGATCCCAGCTTTCATGAGTGATCTAGAGAATTCACATAACTGAAATTTATCATCATCTATTTGGTGAGTCTAAAAAAATGATCTAAAGTTACTGCATAATGTGAATGAAGTTACTACGATGTAAGTAAAGTTATTATCATGTGTGATCTTATTACTATCAAAACGATGGAGTTATTATTTAATGAAAAGAGAGTTACTACAATGAAAGTTACTGTCATGTATGGCCTTGTTACAATCAACACGGTGGAGTTATAACTCAAACTTGTTTAATCCGCTCAAACTTGTTTCTCACAAGGTGGCATTGAACCACTAGATTGGGCCTTGCAATGAGAGCCATAGGACTTGGAACTTATCTAACAAGAGTCTTGGGCTTGACCCCCACTTTTTGAACTCGGATCCACAAAACAGCCAATCACGCTCTGAGACGTGGCTGAAGCGAAAACACCCCAAAACTACCAAACCTTGCACCATTTTCCCCTTTCCAAGTCAAAATAAGCAATGGATAAATGCATTAATTTATTCAAGTGAGCAATGCAGCTCCATCAGGTATGAATTACAACTAGATTATTTAAAATTCAAAGTTGTTCAGGGGCAGTTGGTAAATAGAAGAAATGGTGGTTCTATTTAGGGGTGGCAAAAAAAGCCCAAACCCATTAGCTTACCCAAACCCACTCACTAATTGTCCAACCAAACCCACTTATTTAATAAATGGGCAAATGGGTGCTAGCCCAATTAGACCAAATTAAGTTGAGTTTAATTGGACTTTAATTGGGTTGCTTATTGGGTATTGAATTATTAATGTCGCTCAATAATAAGTGGTACCTTGTAGTACGTGTAAGAGGTTGTTGATCCTCAGGGAGTTTGTATTTTCAAAAGATAATGTAATTCAATATGCAAGAAAGGTAAAATAGATTTGGTTTGTGGAAATTTTGTAAAGAGTATACGTAAAAAGGCACTAGGGTTTTGGGGTGTTTTCTCTATACCAGTATGATTCCTTGTAATCCCGGTTAAAAACCTTATTCTAATAACAGTTTACAAGCTGATTATTTTCCTTTTAAAAAACTCTTGACATGGTTGAACTAATAAAACTTAGGAACACTATATTACCGGAGAAAATAAAGTGGCTAGAGTAATAATTAGAAAGATCTTTCAATTTATATAACACTAAACCTAATTAAAACCATGCAATATTCCTCCTTAATTATAAGAAAAACATGATTGAACTTATAGAAAGTATAGAATAAAACATACATCAATTAGGAATCAATAAATTAACAATCAACTGTAATTTAATATTAAAAATAAAAGAGACTACAAGTATTCATACCGTTATGCAGAAAACATAGCCCCTAGCCCTAGCAAGAGGCTTAGCCAATCATGACTAAGAAAAAGGAAAACTAGAGAAAATCATTTTTAGAGAAAAAACTAGAGAGAAAACTAGCTAAAAAAAATAATAATAAAAATGCTCCTTGGCGGCTACTACTATCAAGTTGCTATCCACGCCTCTTCATTTAGGGGTCCAAATGATCCAGTGTAATGCGGGTAAATGTTGAGGATGTGCAATCCATAGCCAAAGTAAGGCTCCCATGTGAACTTCATTAAAACTTCTTTGAGTAGTGATCTTGTGTGATGCGGTAAGAAATGAAAGTGTGAGCTTGTGGGCTTTGGTGGCCATGTGGGCTTTGTTTTTTGTTTTTTGTTTTTTTGTTTTTTTTTGTTTTTTTTTTTTTTTTTCAAATATTAATTTGCACCTCTTTTCTTCTTTTTTGCTCCTTCCAGCTTGTGATATTGAACTCCAATCTGATCTAGCTTATGTCTACAATTAAACATCGCCCAAATTAACATATAAGAGATTAAATAAATACACTTAAATGCATAAGTCATGTAATTCAATAAATTGAACAACAAACATCCATTTAAGTGTAATTAGACATGAAATGCAACACAACCCCAATAGAATCTCTCTAAAATGCATGTAAATAAGTCATATTTTATGACTTATCAGGTATCAACAAAAGCCCAAACCAAGCAAAAAAAAGAAATATAGGCTTTAAGGTTATTTTGGTAAATTTAAAGGTTTTAGGAGTATTTTGGTCATTTTAGAGGTTTTAGGACATTTTAATTATATATATGCATAAAATAAATGGGTAAATGGGTGGGTTGGGTTTTAGCTTAGATAATTGGGTTGGGTTGGGTTTGGATAATATCTACTTTATTAAATGGGCTATTGGGTTTTAAAGGCCCAACCTATTTAATACTCACCCAAATTCACCTATTTGACAGCCCTAGTTTTGACTTGGTAAAATGTGATTTTAGTGGGCCTTGCACCCTTGTTTGTAGATGGTCATGCAATTATGGCTCTTGTTGTTCATGCCTAAATGGGATCTCTAGGCCTGCTCGTCAGTGAGACTCAAAGCCGAAGAAACCAAGTCTCATCTATCTGTTGATTTGGGTCTTAAAACCTTATGGGAGCATATTTGCTGCAATTGATGAACCTACAATGTCCTGCAATGAGCCTACAACAAGAAGTCATGTCAATAAAAAATGCCAACTCAATAATTTAAATACTAAGTCAGTACTCTAAAGTCCAACTCAACAAGAAAATTACCACTTTGTCCCTCCCTCCATAACCCCAATCCCACCACCGTCACCACTATGTCCAAAGCCAGAGTAACAGATCTGCGGAGTCTGTTAACAACCAGCCCCGTGCCGCCGTGCACCGTAATCGACAAATCAAAAGAGTTTGGTACTCTATATATATCTTTGTAGTCTTTTTATCTTTGGGACTTTCCTCCTACTTTAACTCCATGCAATTAGGAACTAACAACCCTAGCAGAATTGCACAATAAAGCACTTTCTGAAGTCCTCCAGAAGCTAGAGACCGATCTCGATGGATTTAAATATTCAATAGCCGATACCTTCACTTCTCTTAGTGAAAGAATAAATAACCCTTCAAAATATGGTATGTTGTGGTCATTTTCATAGTATAGAATGTATTCAATTATTGTTATAATTTGTTGCTTAATTCTATCATACACTGATAGCATGTTTGTTGTAATTATGTTGTGAAGGTTTCAAGGAAGGGAGTATTGCATGTTGTGGAACTGGTCCATTTAGAGGAATTAATAGTTGTGGAGGGAAGAGATCGGTCAAAGAGTACGAATTATGTGAGAATGCTGGTGAATATGTGTTCTTTGATACCGATCATCCCACCGAAAAGCTCAACCAGCAATTCGCAGAGCTAATGTGGAGTGGAACTCCAAATGTGACAGGACCTTACAATCTCAAAGCGTTGTTTGAACTCATATGAATGTAAATTTGATAAGCATTGAGTGAATCATAGATGTTAGGATAAATTACTTTTTAAACCCTATAGTTTTGGATATATGTAATTTAAACCTTAACTTTCTAAAATGTTTCATTTAAACCTTATAGTTTCATGAGAGAGAGAGAGAGAGAGAGAAAGGACCTTTTGATATTGGGGAGCTAGTGGTTGCGGCGATCTGTGGGTATGGGGTTATCGAGGTTTGCGGCGGGATCATGGTTGTAACAGTATGGGGGTTGCGCTGAAATGTGGATTGCGTCTATATGAGGCCAACGTAAATATGTTGTTTGCGACAATGTACTGCTTGCGTCGGCCTGAGCAGGACTTGGTGGTTGATTCGGCAATCTCTGGTTGCGGTGATCTGTGGGTATGGGTCGTCGTGGGTCAAGAGGGTTGAGAATAATTTGAGAGGGTTTTGTTATATTTTAGCCTGACCAAATGTTTTGTATATAAAAGGAGTGAAATCCTCTACAATTGTTATAGGTGCAACCAAGACTAAAAAACAAAAACTATGTACCAAACAGAAAATTTTATTTAAATTATGTTTCAAATTAATTGTGATTTCAAAACTATGTACCAAACATAAATTTTTTTTACAAAAACAAATTCAATTAGGATTGAAGTTTCAACTTTAATACTAAAAAAAGTTACAAAAGCAAAACAGAAAATGAAAACATGTACCAAATAGACCCTTAATGTTTTATTGTATTTTTTAACGGTGAAGATAATGAGGTGGATAACAGTTATAAACAGAGTGAACTACATATGGGTAAAGTGTTAGTTTTTAAACCACGGATGGACAAAATAAAAACAGGTCAAACCATAGGTGGGTTAAGTGTATTTATCCCTAAAATTTAACTTAAAATATTAATTTCTTACCAAATATAATAAATATGTTCAGCATTTCAAATTGCCATATCATACTCTCAACTCTCAAGACTAATTTTTCAAAAAAATCATATAAAGATAATTGATAATTCTTATATGACTGCTGGTTTTTACTAAAACGACAAGTTGCATTTAACAAACGGTGTAGAAAAAAAACAACGCTGGATTCACGAGGTAGACCGACAACGCTGTTGTGAATTGATCACTTTTTGGGGGTTTTTTTTTTTTTTTTTTCTTTAAATCTCCTATATTTTCCAATCAATTGTTTATTACTTTTTAAGAATTTTTTTTAAATCTCTAGTTTTTTCCATTATAGATTGAAATAAAAATTACATAAACATTTACTTTTTTAAATTAGAATGGTTAAAATATAAATATATATATATATATATATTTATATATATATTTGGACCACATAAATGTGATAAATTTTTAAGTAATACAGACCTTTTTTTCTTTCAAAAATAGAAAACGAACATTAAGGTGTTGTAAATCCTCTAACCAAAATTTAAGATTTTAGCTAGAAGTCAAAATAGACAATAAAAAAATGGTTTGCAAAGATATCATTTTTTTTTATAACATAAGAGAACTTCATTAAAAAAGTTGCATGTCGCAGACCATAGTATACAACAATCTTTACTATTATCAAACTCCTACGGACAACTCTAGTAATCCAGGGGCATTCATCCCTGACAAGTTAAGTAGTTTATGCTCATGCCCACGACGGTTTGCAAAGATGCCTAATTGAAATTCCCACCATGTGACTAAACACTCTTGCTATGCTTCTTTCAAATTATTGGTTGTGGAACAGCATCTACACACATGATTTCAGAGACTTTACTGTCAAGTTGACCGATGACCAAGCTTCCCAGATTTCTTGTGATCATTTAAAAAAGAAAAATAATTACAAAATCCCTTCTATTTCGGGATATAGACATAGAATAAAAAATTATATTGGTATAATTAAAATGATTTAAATAATAATAATAATTGAACAGAGATACCAGGAGTGGTTTTGGTGTTTTCTAAATTGTGA
>BKZX01016801.1:0-11147 GCA_014362285.1 Fagus crenata
TATATATATATATATATATTGTATAACAATTCCAAATATGACAAGAAAAAAAACAAATAGTTTTATATATAAAACTATTACAATTCCCAGCTACTATTATTACTGGACACAGACTTAATTAGTAATTTCTTAATTAATTAGTGACTTGACATTACTAATTATCTTCACCTCCATTATAGCCTTCATCATCTTCCTCTCCCCTGTTGTATTTCTTGCTATAATCCTCATCCCCATAATACTCTTCATCAGTACTATTGTTCCCGCTGGATTGTCTGCTTCCAATGTCATTAACAACCATGTTATCCGGGTCACTGTTATCATAACATTCTCGTAGTTCTAGAGCCTCACATTGTCTAGTTTGGATTCTGGAACCGCCTTGACATTCACGATTCTCTTGCCCCTAAAACATAACCAATTGTCAAAGGCTTTGGCTTTGGCAAGCAATATATTAATAATAAAGCTTATAAAAAATTAGATAAATGAAATTTATTTGCTCAACTTGCATGTTAGACTCGACAATGTAAATCTTTTCGTGATCATGCACTTTATAGCACAAAGAATGACCAGACACGTCTGTGTATCCCTTATTGCCACTTACAATTTGATTGGCAGCTTGCTTGAGCTTTCCCTTCAACAGTCATTCCTACACAAAAACACATAGACACATAGACACACACATAGGGATGGGGACTTTCACAGTAAGATATTTATTTATCTTGTATCTTATTGTGAAAGTCTCATCTCTATGCGTGTCTATAGCACTATGTGTTTTTGTGTAAGAATTGCAGTTTACTGGACCATATATATATATATACAGAGAGAGAGAGAGAGAGCCTAATGTTTGAAGACAATCATGTTTTCTATGTTTCTTTGCCTAAACTCATGTTTTCTATGTTTCTTTGTTGTTGGTATTCTACACGTGAATGTATTTGGAAACACAAAAGTGATAAGCAATTTGCAAAGCAAGCCTTTAAGACACCAACCATTCACAACATCTAGATGTGTCCATCAACAATAATAAACGTGTGAACAAGATGTAAAAAAAGAAAACAACAAAAAGACCACTCGAACAATGTTTGTGTCTGAGTTCAGATATTATTTGGCAATGTTTATTTATTTATTTTATTTATAGGACATCAAGATGACTGTATTTCATCACTGCAAAATGGTAATATTTCTTTAACTTGTTAATTAATTGAATGAGAGCAAGAAACTAAAAATTGAGTTATGAGAGAAGAAGATTACACATAAATAATACTGTATTTTATTAAAGCTTTTGGTTTTGCTAATATATATAAATATATATATATATATATATATATTGTATAACAATTCCAAATATGACAAGAAGAAAAACATACACTTTTATATATTAAACTATTACAATTCCTAGCCACTATTATTACTGGACACAGACTTAATTAGTAATTTCTTAATTAATTAGTGACTTGACATTACTAATAAATTATTATCATCATCTTCACCTCCATTATAGCCTTCATCATCTTCCTCTCCCCTGTTGTATTTCTTGCTATAATCCTCATCCCCATAATGCTCTTCATTAGTACTATTGTTCTCGCTGAATTGTTTGCTTCCATTGTCATCAACAACCATATTACCCACGTCACTGTTATCATAACATTCTCGTAGTTCTCGAGCCTCACATTGTCTAGTTTGGATTCTGGAACCGCCTTGACATTCACAATTCTCCTGCCCTTAAAACATATCCAATTGTCAAAGGCTTTGTCTTTGGCAAGCAATATATTAATAATAAAACTTATAAAAATTAGATAAATGAAATTTATTGAGCTAATATAGGCTTCAAATTAATTAAATGATCTTACCTCATTTGCTCAACTTGCATGTCAGACTCGACAATGTAAATCTTTTCGTAATCATGCACTTTATAGCACAAAGAAGGACCAGACACATCTGTGTATCCCTTAGTGCCACTTACAATCTGATTGACAGCTTGCTTGAGCTTTCACTTCAACAGTCATTCCTACACAAAAACACATAGAGACACACATATAGAGATGGGGACTTGCACAGTAAGATACAAGATAAAAGTGACCCACTTTTATTTATCTTGTATCTTACTGTGAAAGTCTCATCTTTATGTGTGTCTATAGCTCTATGTGTTTTTGTGTAAGAATGACAGTTTTTTTTTTTTTTGATGAGTTGTAAGAATGGCAGTTTACTGGACCATATATATATATATATATATAGAGAGAGAGAGAGAGAGAGCCTAATATTTAAGACACCAACCATTCACAACATCTAGATGTGTCCATCAACAATAATAAACGTGTGAACAAGATCCGAAAAAAGAAAACAAGACCACTTGAACAATGTTTGTGTCTGAGTTCAAATCTTATTTGACAGTGTTTATTTATTATTATTTTTTTTATGGGACATCAAAGATCGATGACTGTATTTCATCACTGCAAAATGGTAATGTTTCTTTAACTTGTTAATTAATTGAATGAGAGCAAGAAACTAAAAACTGAGTTATGTGAGAAGAAGATTACACATAAATAATACTGTATTTTATTAAACCTTTTGGTTTTCCTAATATATATAAATATATATATATATATATATATATTGTATAACGATTCCAAATATGACAAGAAGAAAAACAGACAGTTTTATATATTAAACTATTGCAATTCCCAGCCACTATTAGTACTGGACACAGACTTAATTAGTAATTTCTTAATTATTTAGTGACTTGGCATTTCTAATTAATTATTATCATCATCTTCACCTCTATTATAGCCTTCATCATCTTCCTCTCTGCTGTTGTATTTCTTGATATAATCCTCATCCCCATAATTAAGAAATTACTAATTAAGTCTGTGTCCAATAATAATAGTGGTTGGGAATTACAATAGTTTAATATATAAAAGTGTCTAATTTTCTTTTTGTCATATTAAGAAATTACTAATAATAAAGCTTATAAAAAATTATATAAATGAAATTTATTGAGCTAATATAGGCTTCAAATTAATTAAATGATCTTACCTCATTTGCTCAACTTGTATGTCAGACTCGACAATGTAAATCTTTTCGTGATCACGCACTTTATAGCACAAAGAATGACCAGACACGTCTATGTATCCCTTAGTGCCACTTACAATCTGATTGACAGCTTGCTTGAGCTTTCCTTTCAACAGCCATTCCTACACAAAAACACATAGAGAAATAGACACACACATAGAGATGGGGACTTTCACAGTAAGATACAAGATAAAAGTGACCCACTTTTATTTATCTTGTATCTTACTGTGAAAGTCTCATCTCTACGTGTGTCTATAGCTTTATGTGTTTTTGTGTAAGAATGACAGTTTTTTTTTTTTTTTTGATGAGTTATAAGAATGGCAGTTTATTGGACCATATATATATAGAGAGAGAGAGCCTAATATTTGATGACAATCATGTTTTCTATATTTCTTTGCCTAAGCTCATGTTTTCTAGGTTTCTTTATTGTTGGTATTTTATGTGTGAATGTATTTGGAAACACAAAAGTGATAGCAATTTGCAAAGCAAGCCTTTAAGATACCAACCATTCACAACATCTAGATGTGTCCATCAACAATAATAAATGTGTGAACAAGATGTAAAAAAAGAAAACAACAAAAAGACTACTAGAACAATATTGGTGTCTAAGTTCAGATCTTATTTGGCAGTGTTTATTTATTTATGAGACATCAAGATGACTATATTTCATCACTGCAAAATGGTAATGTTTTTTTTAACTTGTTAATTAATTGAATGAGAGCAAGAAATTAAAAACTGAGTTATGAGAGAAGAAAATTACACATAAATAATACTGTATTTTATTAAACCTTTTGGTTTTGCTAATATATATATATATATATATATATTGTATAACAATTCCAAATATGACAATAAGAAAAACAGATAGTTTTATATATTAAACTATTGCAATTCCCAGCCACTATTATTACTGGACACAGACATAATTAGTAATTTCTTAATTATTTAGTGACTTGGCATTACTAATTAATTATTATCATCATCTTCACCTCCTTTATAGCCTTCATCATCTTCCTTTCCGTTGTTGTATTAATTAAGTTTGTGTTTGGTAATAATAGTGGCGGTGAATTGTGATAGTTTAATATATAAAAGTATATGTTTTTCTTTTTGTCATATTAAGAAATTACTAATAATAAAGCTTATAAAAAATTACATAAATGAAATTTATTGAGCTAATATAGGCTTCAAATTAATTAAATGATTTACTTCATTTCTTGAACTTGTATGTCAGACTCGACAATGTAAATCTTTTCGTGATCATGCACTTTATAGTACAAATAATGACTAGACACGTCTGCGTATCCCTTAGTGCCACTTACAATCTAATTGGCAGCTTGCTTGAGCTTTCCCTTCAACAAGCATTCCTACACAAAAACAAATAGAGACATAGACACACATAGAGATGGGGACTTTCACAGTAAGATACAAGATAAAAGTGATCCACTTTTATTTATCTTGTATCCTACCGTGAAAGTCTCATCTCTATGTGTGTCTATAGCTCTATGTGTTTTTGTGTAAGAATGATAGTTTTTTTTTTATGAGATATATATATATATATATATAGAGAGAGAGAGAGAGAGAGCCTAATATTTGAAGACAATCATGTTTTCTATGTTTCTTTGCCAAAGCTCATGTTTTCTATGTTTCTTTGTTGTTGGTTTTTTTACGCGTGAATGTATTTGGAAACACAAAAGTGATAGCAATTTGCAAGCAAGCCTTTAAAACACCAGCCATTCACAACATCTAGATGTGTCCATTAACAATAATAAACGTGTAAACAAGATGTAAAAAAAGAAAACAACAAAAAGACCACTAAAACAATGTTTGTGTCTCAGTTCAAGAACAAAAACCAATTACCAAACAAACTTACATGGTATGGGGCCACAGATTTGTGGATTCAAATCCCCTAAGCATTAAGGATTTTAATTGTGTTCATATGAGGAATTTGTCAACGTGGGCATAATCAGCATGGATGAAGTAATAGTATAAGTTGTTGATTTCCTCTATACTTCATAAAAATTGTTGAATTGATTGGTGTTAAATTCAACATTGATGCAGATATCAAACTCAACCTACTCCTCCATCCTTGCATAGGAGGTTGAGTTTGATATATGCATCGATGTTGAATTTGATCAACAGATTTTTTGTACTACAGAGGGAAATCAACAACTTAGGCGACTATTTCTTTGATTCTGTGTTTTGGTGTGGGAATGGTTGGGTTAAGGAGACCGATATATATATAGTCTAAAAAGTATACACTAATCATTTTGGTGGAATATTTGTTTTGAAGGAACATGATCAATCATGTTTTTTTTTTTTTTTTTTTTTTTTTTTTTTCCCTTTCCATAATGCCTAAGGCATGAATTAATTCGTGATAAGACCATCCGTATATGGTGAAATTCTAGTGTTCTTACTTATTAAGTTATTATGAACTTGCTTTGTTTGCAAATAGGCTAGAGTTTACATGCTTTTAGGCCTAATTAAATGTTAGGATTTTTTTTGCAAAGCATGGTTTGTATCTCATAGAGAACCTTCACCATCACTATTCTTCCACATTATGTTCTGTAGGGCACCAATCATTCACAAAACGTGTTCATCAAACAATAATCTAAATTACAAATAAAAAAAAAAAAAAAACAATAATCTAAATTCCAATTTGAACAACTTTGTTTATTTTTAACGAAGCTGGACCTCAACAATAGCATCGGCCCAAGAAGGAAAAAAACTCAAAGAAAAAGGTGGATTAGGCTACCATGTTACAACACTCAATTTGAACTTTAGCCCATACAAAATTTTCACAATGGCTTATCTTTTTCATTACTTATTTCTTCGGTAGTTTTTTTGTTTATTATCTTCTTATTTATACTTGTTTACTTTAAATTTGTCACATGAACCTCGTTTATTTTTAGTGAAACCCTATTACCAATATATATATATATATATTTAAATTAAATGCATTTCTCATTAAAAGTTTTAAAATATTTAAAAAGATTTTTATTATTAATTTTAAATTGATAATAACTCAGACTTACACAATTTTCATTTCGTAATTAAACTTAAAATATTTCATTCTTACTATCTATTGTACTATTAAATTTTAATTATATAATTGAAATATTTTCTTTAATTTATATATAATTTTGATTAAAGGGTGCGTTTGGATTAGATGTCCATGAAGGATGAAAGCAAGCTTCTCACATTTTCTTTGAGCAGTCATTTTGTCAAGAATTGTAGAGATCAATAATTTCTATGAGAGCTGTGCTGTTCTAGTTTAATGAATTACAGAATTCAGGAAACTATATCTAGCAGAGGATTTCGAAATAAATTCAATCCTCCTTCTCTTAAGCCATATCATCATCAACCCTTCTTCTATTATGCCACATCGTCATCAACCTTTCAAATTTAAAATTCTCTATTTAATGTTAACCTGCAAAAAAAAAAAAAAAATGTCAACAATTAATGGAGAATTAAAAGGGAGTCATTCAATATATACGTGATTTAAGAATGGTACCAAATCAACATGTAAATTATTTTAATTGAAGAAAAAAAAATAAAAAATTATTAGAGCACGCTTCATTCAAATATTATTCTTAGACTATTATACCTGATTGTTAATTTATTTTTTTGATTAGTTACTTTTTACAATTCTAAAGTTCTTGAGAGTGTGGGCTTACACCAAAAACCAATTTGTACCTTAGTCTGATGGTAATAATTAATCATAACTCCAAATTTAGCTAGATAATAAAGCAGATAGGAGCAGATTATGGCTCATGAAAAGACTGCAAGTTGCGTTGGCACGAATCATTGGATAAGCAATGCCAATCGGCACTTCATCTGTGTGCCTTAATTCTGCTTTCTTTTGAGTTATTTCCAGTTCCTAACATGATCTTAACAAGAACACTTACTTGAAGGTATCTTAATGACTATTTGGGTTGTGGGGGCTTGTTCTATTGCAGCCCTACAAAGTTTGTTTTTCTGGTTAAACCGAAAACAATTTTAATTTGACCAGCATTTTCAATTGAGCCAAACACTCGAAAATTCGGAAAATGTTTTATCACGAAACAAGCACAGTCTAAACTAAAAAATTTAGGTCCCTCCCCATGCAATATTAATAACTAATAAGGCCGTTATGAGTTTTACTACAAGATTTGAGTAATGATCTCAAATATTGATTCTGAGTCTATAGCCTACTTGCTATTGCAGTCTATGCAACCGGGATAGAGGGGAAAAAAAATGTAAAAATTAAGTTGGTTGTTACTTGTAAAGTCTCTTGTTATTAAACAAAATCAATTCATGTTTATATTAAAAAAATAAAAGGTTCATGGGATAGGAGACTGGCAACTTCTCATTATGTAATGCTTGAATCTAAAGGATCAAAAAGACAATGGAAAAAGAAAAAATAAATTAGGAAAATCGAATGTCTTCAAAGCTTAAAATATTATATTTAAAAGACTTAGCTTAAATATTCTACTTTCTACTTTGTGTTTTTGGTTCCAATTTCTTTCAATAAAGTAATAAACAACACCTTTTTGATAAAAAAAGAAGAAGAAGAAAGTGATGCCATTTTCTAAGCCAATAGCCATTACTACTGCATTGAACTTGTTGTTTAAGACCTAGTCTCACTTAGTGCTTGACCTTCAAAATTGCAGGACTGTTGGCCTTGTTCAAATTCAAATGATTGTCATTGACACATGTTTGGAGCATGTTGCTATTGTTTCCCACATAACACATTGTTCTTTGGTCTACACCTGGCATGTCAACCAAGCACAAATCAATTAATCATGATTACCACTTACTATTACAACATTCTAAATTGGGGCTAGAAGCAATAGTTGGCTAATGCACTTCAGCATGCTAATTGCCTAATTGACCCAATTATGGAAGGGTTGAGATTTGAGAAACGTATGAGGAAATTGTCCAGCTGACTCGTTAGGAAGTTGTTGATTTTTTTTTATGACATTAGCACAGCATCGTTCCCACGTTGGCCAGGGTGTAGTTGGGAAAATAAGTATTAAACCTCAGTCAACATGGTCACAAATGCTAACATTACATTGAGATTCTCAAATAAATATCTTTTATTTTCTAAACTTTTGAATCTTCTAATTATTATTGAAACTTATGACAAGGGTTTTATTCACTTATCTCTTTTTATTATCAGTTTTACTAGAAAAACGTTGGATCAAGATCCTCTAGAGTTCTTAGAGTACTCTACCATATAGAATTCTCTTAATCATAACCCTTTTTTTTTTATAATAAATGGTTCAGATTATGCCATGTCATCTTTTCACTAACAAAATCCCTTATCACTTAACGTGTTAACACTTATCCATTAACATCAATATTTTAAGGGTTTTGTTAGTAGAAAGATGACATGGCATAATCTGAACCATTTATTATAAAAAGAAAGGTTATGATTAAGAGATATCTATGTGGTAAAATACCTTAGGAATTCTAGAGGATCCTGATCCAAAAGCGTTTATAAAATTATCAAGTGTTTTTAGGATAATGGTTAAGGAAATATTTAATATTTTACCTTTATAGGAAGTAGTGAAATTTTAATATCAAAATAATACAAAACAATTTTAAGGATATTTTAGAATTATTATTTATTATTTTAATATTAAAAATTTATTATTTCTTGTAAAATGTAAACATTTAATATTTTTTAAAAAACTTAACAAAATCTAAAATAAAATAAATTTAGAAACACATTGCACATAATTTTTTTACAAAAAAACATGCAAGGCACATTCATCTAGGACAACAAATTAAATCAGATATATCATAAAGCTGCAAATCAAAGCCAGCTCATATGTTGTTCAGACCATTACTCTAACTGGGACCTGAGGTGATCTTTTCAACTACTGGGATTGGAGGTTGAAAGTTGAAGTTATTGGGTCATTGCATCGAATTTCCTATTCAAGTTTGGTGAAGGTGGGAGACATGAGTCTTAAAAGCCACGGGGAGCCTTTACAGTAGATGGAGCACTATAATTGGGAGGCCCGTGATGGCCTACCAGACATGCCACTTTGTGATTGTTCCTTAATTATATATAAATAAAAAGCTTTTTCTTATAAAACGATGTTTGTTTGTAGTTTTTGCAGTACTACGGTCACCTTAGTCAAAAAAGAAACAAAAATGATTGCAAATGTTTATTAATTAAGGCATTCACAAAATGCATGTCACTCCTCACTGGTCAAATATATATGAGATTTGAATTTATCACATCCATATCACATTATATTATATTTTTAAATGGATTTTGTTAACATGTAAAAGTGAATCCTAAAACTTTACTTCTTGATCAGCATTCCTAAGAGCCTTCTTCCTCAATGTTTAGTTTTTGGCTGAACATACAAGCCATTTTTCTTTTAAGAAAAAAAATTTAAATTGAGTCTAATTAAACATTACAAAGAATGAATGAAAATTTTGAAGGACCTCGAAGTATTAACTACGCCCATGAGTAGCATATTTTAATTAAGAAGTAAGATGTGTTATCATCAAGCCTATAAATTCACAGCTCCTCCATCATTTTGAGAAATGAGACAATTATCAATGTTATGTACTCCTTAATTAAAATCTTCCTAAGAGAGGTTACTAACTTTAGATTAAGGAACAACATGTGTCAGCCTATTAAAAAAAATGTACCATTAATGAATTTTCAATCTTGGATACATCTGAATCCTTACCAGATTGAAACGACTACCATTATTGGTATCAAACCAATAGAGATTCATACCAGATAAATCTTCTAATCGATAATTAGGCCAAAGAAGGAACTTTAATTTAATTAGTTTATTTTCATCTCTATCAAGATTTTTTCTTTTATTCAAAACTTGATCGCAATCATAATTTTTTTACCTTATTTCCATTGCAATAATTCAAAATCCCTCCACCAGAATGAGTTAAAGACAATTATCAGTATCATATACACTTTTTTTGTTTTTTGTTTTGTATCATATACACTTCAGAACCTTCCTAAGGAGCCACCGACATATTCTTCCCTTTCTAAGTGTTGAGGGATATTCTTTTGAGCCCACCAACACTAGCTTAGCCTAGTGATCATTGATTCATCCTTAGTGATGATATTTAACATCCTCCAAAATAGTAATTAAAATAGATTATAAAAAATAAAAATAAAAAGTGTACAAAAAAATTCTAAAATACTCACAATTGAAAAGAAAAAAAAAAAGTGTTATGCTGTAATTGGAAAAATAATCTCTTTAGCTTTATATTTATTTATTTTTTATTTGTTTAGTTCATTATTTTACTTATTTTGAAGAACAAGGAATCAGACAGAACTCTCACCACTAAGTCCAGCCAAGCAATTCTCAATTTTCCAACGTAAAAGGGCAGGCTTACAAGTGCAACCACAACAAACACGTTGTGTACGATTTCGTGGAAATTTCTATTAGATCTACCGTCAAAAACAGTGCTTGGCACGAAACTCGAGGATCATTGGGACCCCTCTCAAAAAAAAGATCATGGGACCTAATTTCATTCAATACCATGATCTTCAACGATCCCACCCGTCCATCTTTTTGATCTGTTTGGTCTCATAAATCATAATCATAAACCACACTCACTTTTAGGCGCGTGCATGCATGCAGAAGTTGGTAATTAAGAGAGAATTGTCAAATGCCAAAAGGTTTTGAGTACAATTTCATAATTTATTAATTTCAGTTGATGTATCATTATCTTCATATAAAGTTACTATTTACTTACAAGTAACAATGCCTTTTATTTTACACCATCAAAATATTCAATAATTTTGAATTTTTTATGTTTAATTGAACATATTTTGTTTAGCCATTAAATGGTAGTTACGAATAAGGTAAAACTTAAGTACAGTTTCTTAGATTAAGTACATTAGGTTCCCCAATTGACTTCAAATACATAATTGCATTAACCAATGAAATACAAACAATGTTATCTTTTTCAAGAATATTTAAATTTAATGTATTTAAATTCAATTGGAGAACTTAATGTACTTGATCTAAGGAACTATATCTAAGTTTTACTTTTATGACACTACAGCAAGATGATTATTTGGTGACGAAATCTAGCGACCAAATTTTTTTTTG
>BKZX01016810.1:0-24572 GCA_014362285.1 Fagus crenata
AAAAATCATTTTGATTTTGTTCACCCTTCATCATCTTTACAACTTCGGTTTGGAAATATTTTGCCACCAACCCACACACCCAAACACTTCTTAGGATTACCCATACAACCCACAAAATTGTATAAACATCCTTAGAGTCATTGAGTCACAAAGTTCACAACCACACAAGTTGTGAAGCACAAACTTGGTTTTAATTTTGTTTTGCATGTGGGTTAGTTCTCTAACCCTTATGCTTTAATTTTTTGTGCTTACATTATACTTTAATTTATTGTGCTTAAATTATATTTTAATTTCTTGTGTTTACATTTACAAGTTCAGTATGATTATGTATTTAAGCTTACAACTATAACATCAATATTATATTACAACCAACATTGTTTTGACGAATATTACTCTTGCATGTATTGGCGTATGTCATGACTTAATGATATACCTTGTATATATGAATCAGTAATTTCTCTTTGAAATTGAAAAAGAACAAATTACCAGAGCAAAGATATAATATTCAAGTAGCTAGTACATTTTTTAATCAAATAGAGGAAATAAAATTATCTACATCATGTGATATTACGGGGATTTTGGTAATATCTCGATTAAAATCAATTGGATTACTGTAACCATATGTAAGGTAGCATGCAATAAATACGAGTTACTTGAAATGTAAAAAAAAAATTAAAAAATTTTAATATTAGAAACTCTAATAATAATATAATATATTAAATAAAAATTAAATATATTAGAAAAAAAAAGTCTGTGACATGTGTCACAGTCATCTATTACATAATTAAAATATATTAATACAACTATCTTGCATAATAATTCAAAAAAATACAAACTATAACTACTCTATGTGTGGATCATTAAACGAATAGAGGAAGTAAAATTATATGGATCATTAGAAGTACGGGGATTCTGGTAATATCCCGATTAAAATCATCTTGATTACCGTGACTATGTATAAGATAGCATGCAATAAATACGAGTTACTTTAATTGTGAAAAAAAAAAAAATAATATTAGAAAATTCGTAACTTGTATCAAAATCATCTATTATAGAATTAAAATAAATTAATACAACTCTCTTGCATAATAATACATATCAATAATCCCGTATGTATATCTGAGCTGAACCCAACTTTTTCTCTGACCTAGGGACTCCCAAATCCCTAGCCGTCGGTAGAACCTTTTTGTCAAAGTACAAAATTTTCCTCCAGTGGCTTCCACAGGTAGGATTCTTTTCTCCATTCCTATCTATCCACCAGTTCTTTTTCACCATGGATTCCTTAGCGCGAGACTGGGAGCGTTTTTCTTTGACTGGGAAAGAAGGAGTTAAGATCAATCTTGACTCTTCTCAAACCCAGCCAGAGTTTATTCTGGTGGCTCGCTTTTTAACTCGCAGACCGATCAACACGGAGGCAGTGTCTCGCACTTTCCGTCCTTTATGGCGAGCAGAGAAGGGGTTCGTCGTCAAGGACTTGGGCGACAACAAAGCCTCGATTACTTTTCAGGATGATGTGGACCTCGAGCGAGTGATCTCCAACGGCCCGTGGTCCTACGATAAGTTCTTGGTGGTTTTGCAACGGGTTGAGGATGATACCCCGTTGACAGCTATGAATCTAAACTTGGCAGTGTTTTGGGTTCAGATACACGGACTGCCTTTGAGGAGTATGAAGAGAGAAATAGCGCAACAAATTGGGGGAACGATTGGAGAGGTTATGACAACCACCCCCGAAGATGAAGACTCCAGTGCTGGAAATTTTGTCCGCGTCAGAGTTCTGATCAATATCTCTGAACCCTTGTGTCGTGGTAGATTGGTGGGAGTTGGGGGAAGTGATACTTGGTTATCGTTCAAGTATGAGAGGCTGCCAAACTTTTGTTATTGGTGTGGTTGCTTAACACACGCCGATAAGGATTGCCCTGTTTGGTTGAGAAGTAAGGGAAGCTTGAAGATTGAATCCCAACAGTATGGTTCTTGGCTGAGAGCTAGTAGCTTAAGAGGCCTACGCAGAAACTCTGGAGATTCTCAAGGAAAAGAAACGAATGGGCATCCCCACCAAACAAAACAGACTAATGGGCCACCGGAGCAGGGAGCGGTGTCTCCACCTCTAGAGACCTCCTCCAACCAGGCGCAACCCGAGGAAGGCTCCCATAAGGAAAATTCGATTTCCACTCCCCCATCAACGGAAATTCCAGCATCTCCGCCTCACGAAGAATCTGGTGCCCGTGATTCCCGTAATTTACAGGTATGGAAAACACGTGGAGGTTTACGGGGTTCTATGGATTCTCAGAGACTCAGAGGCACCACGAGTCTTGGAGTTTGCTGCGTCTTCTTCACCAGCAAATATCCTTACCTTGGTGTTGTGTTGGTGACTATAATGAATTGACAAGTATTGATGAGAAGGTTGGAGGAGTGATAAGGTCAGAGAGACAAATGCAAGAATTCCGTGATGCTATTGATTTTTGTGGATTCATTGACTTGGGATTTGTAGGCGAACCATTTACTTGGTGCAACAACAGATTGGGGTCAGCAACGATTTGGGAGAGACTTGACCGGGGATTAGCTACGGCTGAATGGATTTCCATGTTTCCAAATGCCACTCTTCATCATGTTGATAATGGCACTTCAGACCATTGTCCACTGTGGTTGAGACTCGAAGCTAGCAATCCGAGACAAGCTAGTTCCCGGCGCCCGTTTCGTTTCGAAGAAGTGTGGCTCATGGACCCAGGTTGCAAAGATTTGGTCAGCGAAGTTTGGGGCATCTCCTCACGAGCTGAAAATATGACCATGGTCCATGATAAAATCCGAAACTGCCGTAGACACCTGCGCAGCTGGAGTAAAGTCCATTTTGCCAATATTACCAGAGAACTCAACAAAAAAAGGGTGTGGTTGAAAGAGGCCGAAAGCTTATCTAAAAGTGGTGGGGACCATACTAGAGCAAAAATCCTGAAAGGTGAGGTAACCGAACTATTTGGCAGGGAGGAGAAAATGTGGCGGCAAAGATCTCGGAATAATTGGCTAAGAAGTGGGGATAGAAATACCCGGTTCTTTCACCAATCAGCAACTCAACGTAGACGTCATAATTACATAGAGAGGCTACATGATAAGAATGGGGTGTTGCAATCAGGGGAAGTTGGTGTTGCAGCTATTTTCTTGGATTATTTTCAGAACCTTTTCCAGTCAACCAACCCAACTACTATTGATCCGATGCTCAGCGGGGTTACGAAAGTGGTCACAAGAGAGATGAATGAGATCTTGGTAAAGGAGTTCTCAGCGGGTGAAGTGATATTTGCCCTTAAGCAAATGGCCCCTACTACTGCACCAGGCCCTGATGGTATGCCCCCTCTCTTTTATCAATCTTTTTGGGACTCAATTGGCTCTGATGTAACTAATGCTGTTTTGTCATGTCTCAACTCCGGAAAAATACCACAGTCTATTAATCACACTTATATCACCCTAATCCCCAAAGTTAAAACCCCCACAAATGTTACTGAATTCCGCCCTATTAGTCTTTGCAATGTGATTTATAAGCTTATATCTAAAGTCTTAGCAAATAGGCTCAAAAAAATTCTCCCCTCTATCATATCAGAAACCCAAAGTGCCTTTGTCCCAGGCAGGCTTATTACAGATAATATTCTGGTTGCATTTGAGTCCCTCCATCATATGAGCACTCAAAGGCAGGGCAAGGTAGGTCATATGGCTCTCAAACTCGACATGAGTAAAGCATATGATAGAGTGGAGTGGAAATATCTGGAAGCCATTATGTTTAAAATGGGTTTTAACTCTATTTGGGTTAATTTGATGATGGAATGTGTTCGCACAGTTTCTTTCTCAGTTTTGGTCAACGGGTCCCCTCATGGGTACTTCTCTCCATCTAGGGGACTCAGACAAGGGGATCCCTTATCCCCGTACTTATTTTTGTTGTGTGCAGAAGGCCTCCATGGATTATTATCTCAAGCAGAATCTACTGGCAAAATTCAAGGTCTTTCTCTTTGTCGCAATGGCCCCCACCTCACCCATCTTTTCTTTGCAGACGACTGCTTGCTCTTTTGCAAGGCAAACTTAAACGAATGTGCTACTCTTCTTCAAATCTTGGACCAATATGAGTATGCCTCAGGACAGCAACTTAATCGAACCAAGACTACACTTTTTTTCAGCAAATGTGTTGACTCATCTACACAGGAAGAGTTGAGCAGAATTTTGGGGGCTCCAGCTGTTCGGCAATATGAAAAGTACTTGGGTCTCCCATCCTTTGTGGGTAGATCAAAAAAAGCCAGCTTTGCTCAAATAAAAGATCGGGTGTGGAACAAACTTCAGGGGTGGAAGCACCGCTTCCTTTCTCAAGCAGGCAAAGAAGTTTTAATAAAATCAGTTGTCCAAGCAGTGCCGGCCTATTCTATGAGTTGCTTCAAACTCCCTATGGGGTTATGTAATGATTTAGAGAGGCTAATTCGCAAATTCTGGTGGGGTTATGGAGAGGACCAGCGGAAAGTCCACTGGGTAAGTTGGAATAAATTATGTCAACCAAAGTCTAGAGGTGGTCTGGGCTTTAGGGACCTAAAACTCTTCAACGATGCTTTATTGGGAAAGCAAATTTGGCGCCTAATCCAATGCCAATCCTCTTTGTTTTACCGAGTTTTCAAGTCCAAATTCTTCCCAAATTGTTCCATACTGGATAGTGAAGTTAACACCAGAGGTTCCTATGCTTGGCGTAGTCTCCTTCAAGCCCGCGAAGTTGTCCAAGCCGGCGGTAAGTGGAGGGTTGGTGATGGATCCAGCATTAGGATCTGGGGTGATAACTGGCTAAATGGTTCTTCTTCGGGTCAGATAGTCTCTCCTCGCCATTATTTTCCAGAAGATGCCACAGTCAGCTGCCTTATTAATAAAGACATTCATGAGTGGAAAACTCAGCTAGTAGAGCATATTTTTCTTCCCCACGAAGCAGCCAGTATACTTGGTATTCCCTTAAGCTCTCATGCTTGCGTGGACACTATAATTTGGCCCCACACCACCAATGGCAGGTATTCAGTCAGAAGTGCTTACCGCTTTCTCATGGAGAGAGCGAATCGAGACCGCCCCAGTCATTCTAGTATGGAAAGTGAGAGCATCATGTGGAAGAACATCTGGAGTTTAAAGGCCATCCCTCGCATCAAGTCTTTCTTATGGCGAGCTTGTCTTGAAGCCCTTCCAACAAAAGCCAATCTTTTCAAAAGACATTTGGCGTCATCCCCTTTCTGTGAGGAATGTCACCGTGATCCTGAAGATATTATGCATGTTATCTGGTTCTGCAAAAGCACAAATGAAGTTTGGAGAGACTCAAGCTTTTGGCAGGAATTACAAAGTTCCCCCCCAATGTCTCTGGCGGGGCTCTTATCAGTGGTTCTGAACAGTAAAAATGAAGTGGAGATCCAATCCTTCGCTGCTACTGCTTGGCTGCTATGGAACAGGCGAAATAAGGGGCGGTTTGAACAAGTATGGGACTCGATTCAGAGTATTAAACAGCACTCCTTATCTCTGATCGAAGAGTATGCTTCTTACTGTGATGTTCAGGGTCCTAGTGCTCCAGCTTCGACAAACATCCAGTGGTCCCCACCACGAGGAAATCACAGAAAGATAAACTTTGATGGTGCCTGCTTCTCTGAATCGGACTCAGCAGGGATTGGGGTTATCGTGAGGGACAGTTCTGGGAATCCTGAAGCAGCTCTGTCCAAAAGATTTGCAAGTTCCTCTGCCCCAGCAACTATTGAAGCTCTGGCAGCTCTTGAAGCAGTAAAACTGGCAAAGAACCTCGGCCTTACCGAAGTGGAATTTGAAGGGGATGCATTAGAAATCATATCAGCTCTCAAAGACCCATCTGCAAACCTCACAATGTACGGCAATATCATTGCAGACACTCAGTTGGAAGCTGGCAGTTTACCATGGTTTTGTTTCTCACATGTTAAACGAAGAGCAAATGAAGTTGCTCATGTTTTAGCTAGAAAAGCTAAGGATATTGTTGGTTCAATTCTTTGGACGCAATTTATGCCTCCTGATGTGATTCATGTAATTCTGAAAGACAGATTCACTCAATAAAACAATTCATACCATTCTCAAAAAAAAAAAATAAAAATAAAATAAAATAATCCCGTATGTCATGATGAAGCGGAAACAGAGAAGCATATTTTATGGGAGTGCGATTTTGCTCGTGAGGCTTGGACTAATTCTTCGTTCGAGATTTTGTGCCATCGTACTGATACCGCATCATGGAATGATTTAGTGGAACTTGTGCTCTTGCAAAAATCAAAGCCTGATATTGAACTTTTCTTTACCATGGCATGGAGGATTTGGGCAAATAGAAATGCAACATGGCAAAATAATCCCCAGCTCAATGCCAAAACATTGGGAACCTATGCATCTACATATGTTGAAGAGTATATGGAAGCCAATAAAAAACTTGAAACATCACTCTCCACGGTAAAGCAGCATTGGGAACCTCCAACGGAACCTATGTTCAAAATGAACGTTGCATGGCAATCATTCAATACCAGACATTCCAAAGGAGTTGGTGCGGTTATAAGAGATCATTCGGGATCCATAATGACGGCTTTTTGTGAAGAATTTCCGTCTTCAGGCGCTGACTTACCCATGGCTGCTCTCGCCCTATCCAAAGCGATGCAATTTGGTTTGGAAGCAGGATTTCAAAAGCCAGTGGTGGAATTCACTGATTCTCAGATTGGAGCATTGTTAACATCCAAGGAAGATTGTTTTATAGAGCTTGATGAGATGCTAACTCAGCTTCGTGCATTGCAACGAGAATTTAGTCAATTAAGCTATCATTTAGTCCCTCGTTCTTGTAATATGGCTGCTAAAACTATGGCGGGTTATTCTAAGGAAAACAACGAACCCTCGTTTTGGTTAGAAGAGGGTCCGGCGTTTCTCCTTCCAATTGTTATTGCGGATTTATCCTTTTAATACTATTCTATCGTTTTCTTTCAAAAAAAAAATAATCAATACAAACTATAACTACTCTAGGTGTGGTACAATACACGATACGGTACAATATACGATACACAATTATTATTTTTAGATAGAATGATTCACAGAATTCTTCACAATATATTGTTTGGTTAGGACTGAATGAGAAATTGTCTCCTAAAAGTAGGCCAAGTAGACCCATGTGGGTTAGACCCAATCCATCCAATTTATCTATTTATTAATACACTGTTTTTCCTCAAATATTGTGTCTTTTCTGAATAGTTGTGACTATTAATCTCGCACCTTTTCCAAAGAGGTGTGACTATTAATCTCGCACCTCTATAAATAGAGTGTCTCATCATTCATTTTAAAGTTACTTTTTGAAGTTGCTTTGAGTTAGTTATTTCCTACGGTTTTGAGAGTCTCATTTGCATAATTCAAGAGAGAGAGAGACATTTGTTATGTTCGTTGTGCACGAAGATTGCTTGTGCTTCTTTTGCGTACGAAGATAATTTTATCCTAGGAGACAGATGATTGTGAGTCTCAAAGCACCACTAAGATTATAGTGTGAGGGGCGAAATCTGTTTTAAGGAGATAACATCAAACGCTAGACTTAATCTTTTCATTTTGTATTCACTGTGAGTTTTTATTATTTACTAATTGTGATAGATTTCTTGTTGTTGTTTATTTTTACAGAATTACATTATATATACTCAACAATCTTAAAACAGATTTATTTAATTGTATTGTGTGATCTCCGTGAAAATTATTGCAATTTTATATATTTTATTGATTTGCATAAACTCTGCTATTATTGTTTGCGAATTCGTGCAACACTGTTTACTGCAAAAGCGCAAACCAATTCTTTGCCAATAATGATTATATGTGAAATATTTTATTGTTTGCGGAAAACTAATTCAGTGCACTTTATTGTGTTGTTTTTACTAAAATAGTTGACAGTTTGTTTTTTACATTTTGAAACGGTTTTGTACAGTTTTCATACTATTTGATTATATAACATATATATATGTTTTTTTTTTTTTTTTTAACGTGTTCAAACAGTGTGACCGTTATTATTGAAACTGTGAAACGATTTTTTTTTGTAAAACTGATATACAAGTTCTTGTTTTGGTGTTATATTTTATATAACTTTTATTTCCTTTGCCTTTAATGTGTTCATTGTTATTGGAAGTTTGGAACGTTATATGAATTTTATTGGAACTTTATAATTGTGAGTATTAGTTAAACTTTATTCATGGTCTTATAACTAATACACTGTTTGAGGAATACTGTTTGCACTGTTGCGTAAATTGTTATAATATAACTTTTTGCACTGTTTCATTTGGCATATATAACTTGTTTCTTTAGACAATTTTATCTCGTTAAATTTCAGTTTATAATTTCAAAAATTTATTTAAGTTATTTTAAATTGAAGTTTGAGAATTTTGTTTGAATAAAATTTTGTTTAGCAAAAATGTCTATCGAACAAGTGTCTGAAATAAATCTGGTGAAAAATATCAATGATTGATGGGTGGACACTGGGGCCACTCGTCATATATGTTCAAACAAGAAAATGTTTTCTATATATCAATCTGTGAAATATGAAGAACAACTTTTCATGGGAAACTCCTCGACTTCTAAAATTGAAGGAAAGGGAAAAGTGATCCTAAAGATGACTTCTGGAAAGGACCTTACCCTCAATGATGTGCTGCATGTGCCAGACATTCGCAAGAATCTTGTTTCGGGTTCTTTGTTAAGCAAGAATGGTTCTCAGTTGGTATTTGAGTCTGACAAATTCTTACTCACTAAGAGTGGAATGCTTGTGGGAAAAAGGGTATTTAAGTGATGGGCTTTTCAAAATGAATGTGATGACCATTGTTCCTATTAATGAAAATAAGAACAAATCTTATGCCTATTTGCTTGAGTCATCTAATGTTTGGCATGGAAGATTGAGTCATGTTAATTTTGGAACTTTGCATAGATTAGTCAATTTAAATTTATTGCCAAAATTTCAAATTGATGCTAATCATAAATGCGAAACTTGTGTGGAGGCTAAATTAACAAAAACTCCCTTTCATTCCATTGAAAGAAGTAGTGATCTTCTAGAATTAATACATAGTGATGTATGTGATTTGAAATTTGTTCAAACTAGAGGAGGTTGGAAATATTTTGTCACATTTATAGATGATTGCACAAGGTATTGTTATGTGTACTTGCTAAAGAGTAAGGATGAGGCATTAGAGAGTTTCATTCATTATAAGAAAGAAGTTGAGAATCAACTCAATAAAAAGATAAAGGTTCTTAGGAGTGATAAAGGTGGGGAATATGAATCACATTTTGGTGAGTTCTGTTCACAACATGGTATTGTTCATCAAATCACTGCACCCTATTCACCTCAACAAAATGGAGTTGTTGAATGGAAAAATAGAACCTTGAAGGAGATGATGAATGTTATGTTGATAAGTTCTGGTTTACCATGGGGGAAGCTATCTTTCCGCTAATTATATTCTCAACAAGTTGCCTCAAAAGAAATTAAAAAAGACACCTTATGAATTATGGAATGGTTGAACGCCTTCCTATCAATTCTTAAAAGTGTGAGGGTGCTTGGCAAAAGTGGCGGTTCCTATTCCCAAAAAGGTAAAGATAGGACAAAAAACAGTTGATTGTATTTTCATTGGTTATGCCCATAACAGTAGTGCATATTGGTTTTTGATTCATAAATCTGATATTCCTTACATGCATGTGAATACAATTATTGAATCTAGAAATGCATCATTTTTTGAGGAAATATTTCCATGTAAACCTACACAGGAAACAAATTCCCTTAAAAGGAATTTGAAGTCTACATCTAGTACCTCTCATGATCAAGAGTTGATGGAAGAGAGGAATGATGTTGAGCCTAGACGTAGTAAGAGGACAAAAACGTCAAAAACGTTTGGTCCAGATTTTCTAACTTTTATGTTAGAAGATGAACCTCAAAGTTTCAAGAAAGCAATATCCACGCCAGAGGCTGCTCTATGGAAAGAGGCTGTCAATAGTGAGATTGAATCCATCCTACAAAATCATACTTAGGAACTGGTGAATCTGCCACCTGGTTGTAAACCTCTAGGATATAAATGGATATTTAAGAGGAAAATGAAAGTTAATGGATCTATTGACAAGTACAAGGCACGACTTGTTGTAAAGGGTTACAAACAAAAGGAATGTGTAGATTACTTTGATACATATTCACCAGTTACAAGAATAACATCCATTAGAATATTAATTGCTATTGCAACATTGCATAACCTAGAGATACATCAAATGGATGTTAAGACTGCATTCTTGAATGGTGAATTAGATGAAGAGATTTATATGGAACAACCAGAAGGATTTATTGTTTCTGGAAAAGAAAAGAAAGTGTGTAGACTTGTCAAATCCTTGAATGGATTAAAGCAAGTTCCAAAGCAATGGCATGAGAAATTTGACAATGCAATGATGTCAAATGGGTTTAGAATCAATGAATGCGACAAGTGTGTGTATGTCAAGAATACCACAAGTGGCTATGTCATTGTATATCTCTATGTTGATGATATGCTCATTATGGGTAGCAATAATAATATCATTAAAGCTACCAAAAGGATGTTGAATAGTAAGTTTGACATGAAACATTTAGGTGTTGTAAATGTGATACTAGGAATTAAGATTACTAGAACATCTGATGGACTTGTATTATCTTAATCACACTACATTAAAAAGGTATTAGAGAAATTTGGGAGATATGATGATAGTCCAGTGAAAACACTTGTTGATGTAAATTTACATCTAACTAAGAATAAAAGGAATGACATATCTCAATTAGAGTATTCTCAGATAATTGGCAGTCTTATGTATATAATAAACTGCACAAAACCAGACATAACGTATTTTATCAACAAGCTGAGTAGATACACGAGTAACCCAGGGGAAGACCATTGGAAGACAATGTTAGGGTTTTAAGATATTTGAAGGGTATAGTGATGTAAACTGGATATCTGATACAAATGACACAAAATCCACGAGTGGATATGTCTTTACGTTTGGTGGTGCAGCTGTATCTTGGAAATCTTCTAAACAAACATACATTGTAAAGTCCACAATGGAATCAAAATTTATCGCTTTGGATAAAGCAGGAGAAAAAGCAGAATGGCTTCATCATTTCCTGGAGGATATGTCGATGTGGATGAAACCTGTGCCACTTATCTGTATACATTGTGATAGCTAATCATCGATTGATAGGGCACAAAGTTATATGTGTAATGGTAAGTCTCGACATATTCGTCGAAAACACAATATCGTAAGGCAATTGCTCTCAAATGGCATTATCTCCATTGACTACATAAAGTCGAAAGATAATATAATGGATCCATTAACCAAAGGTTTGAGTGGAGAGCATGTAAACTGCTCATCAAGGGGAATGGGTTTAAAGACTATAATTTAAGTCCCATAATGGCAACCCTACCTAACTGACTAGAGATCCCAAGATCTAGGTTCAAAGGGACAATCGAATTGTGTTGGACTTGGTAGTATCACTATGGAGATAACATCTCCTAACCATTCCTATGATGAAATAGTGATGCCTGTAAAAGTTTAGGATAAGTTATGCGTTTAATGATTCTTATACCTTGAAAATCCAAGTGGGGTAAAAGCAAGATACTCTTGATAAGAAATCATCTATGTGAGTGTGAAATGTGGCCACTTCAATGAGAATTTTAAGGCTGAATTCTCTAAGGCACTCATGAAACCAGGAAGGTGTTAAGGGCCAAAATGAGCACAATAATGAGAACTAATTGTGCTCGAAAAGGAGCTGTGTGAATTCTATTATCTTGGTATACACAAACAGCTGAGCAATTCAAGGCATTGCATCCATTGTTTAGCCAGTATATCCAATAGTCTTTCACTATGGAAAATTCAAAGCTAAAAGCTATCTTTCCTTATGCAGTAACTTTTCTTCTACTTTCTCTGTGTATCCATCGTCATTTTTATTGTGTTTGTCAATTTCTATTCATGTGGGGGATTGTTGGGAAAATGGTTAGGAGTGAATGAGAAATTGCCTCCTAAAAGTGGGCCAAGTAAACTCATGTGGGTTAGGCTCAGTCTATCCAATTTATGTATTTATTAATACATTGTTTTTCCCCAAATGTTGTGTCTTTTCTGAATAGTTGTGACTATTCATCTCGCACCTTTTCTGAAGAGGTGTGACTCTATCTATAAATAGAGTGTCTCATCATTCATTTTAAAGCTACATTTTGAAGTTGCTTTGAGTTAGTTATTTCCTACGGTTTTGAGAGTCTCATTTGCCTAATTCAAGAGAGAGAAAGAGACACTTGTTACGTTTGTTGTGCACGGAGATTGCTTGTGCTTCTTCTACGTGCGAATATCATTTTATCCTAGGAGACAGACGTACATAAGTCTCAAAGCACCACTAAGATTATAGTGTGAGGGGCGAAATCTATTTTAAGGAGATAGCGTTAAACGCTAGACTTGATCTTTTCATTCTGCATTCACTGTGAGTTTTTATTATTTATTAACTGTGAAAAATTTCTTGTTGTTGTTTATTTTTACAGAATCACATGATATATACCCAACATATATTGAGTTATAAATGTTTATACATATGCTTGATCGTATGCAAATATAAACATATGCATATGTAAATCCATACATATAGAATCTTTATCACATATAATTAATTTGTGTATTATAGTCCTTAGATCATGGCTAGTTGCTAGATTTTGTGGGCAATACTCACAATAGTTGTGATTCTAGTTAAGGAAATTTTCTCTAAATCTCAAAAAACATAATTAGTAGCAAAACAAAACATATATTTCATACATTAATTTATGTTTATTTATATGTTTAACTTTATATATATATATATATATCAATTATCTAATTATTAGCACTTTTGGCTTGGTCAACTAGTTTTGTTGAATATTACTTTTGCATGTATATGCATATGTCTTGACTTATGTATATACCTTGTCCATATGAATCAATAATTTCCCCCTAATTGCTACTAAAGTAGAACAAATTACCAAAGCTAAGAAAATATATTCAAGTAGCTAGTAAATTTATAATTTTCTTTTATACATATCTTAAAATGAAGAGAGAAAGTAAAATTAGCTACTTTTATTTTATATATCATACACAGATAGAATATGAACCAGGTTTGAGAAACTTACTCGTTGCAAAAGACCCGGATCAATTTGGTTGGCTTGTTACACCGCTTTTCTTCTTCAATTACGAATCCCTCTTTGCCCTAGTGTTCGTCCTTATTCTCGTGGGTTGAAGTTGGCTACTAGAGTTACTCTATAATCCACAAACTAAATTCTAGAGATTTCTAGAGAGTCTCACACTTAGTGAGTTAAAAAGCTTTTTCTATGTTTGTTTATTTTCTCTGTATAAACTGCTATTTTCATTTAGTCTTCTCTACATATTAAATATATTCACAGAGAACATATTTATTAGGTAGAAGCACATCCCTCATTTTTAGGGATGTGATAATCCACTATCCCATGATTCTTTCCAATTCAAATCATGGATAGTTATCCTTATCACATGACTAAATGGGACCCGCCACCCATAGTGGGCGGATCATGGGCTCGGGTCCATCTGACCCATTAAATTATAAAAGCTCCCATTCACCCACACAGGGTGAGGCGTCCACCCACATAAGATAAAGCAATCTCTCAATCTTCACAATAATCTCCTTATACTGGAAAATAGTTCATGTGATCTCACGAGAAGAACGTATAGCCTCAAGAGCAACAATTATCAAATCATCTCTTGACCAATAAAAATGCATTATTCGAGAGCATCTCGATTAAACCCTAGATGGTTTGACGACACCAGATTAAGCACTCTTAATCCTTCATGGTAAGCTGTGCTTTACCCTAAGTATGTGATGTACTCATGTCCTATGTTGCAAACACATTACAACGTAGACGCTAGCCAGCAATGAGTTACATAACATGGTATATTATCAAACAATCTTCCCTAAGTCCTTATGTCAATTAAATTGGGCTCTACCGCTTTCCCAGACATGCCCCGTCAGACCGAATCACTTATGGTCCTCAGTTTGCATGCTAAAGTAGCGACATTAAGCTTCCTCTTCATGATATAGTCTTAGGTCGACAAAGGATAAAAGTAGGATCATTGATCCTTGTGACTCACACAGTGATGAAGTAAGAATCATTCATCACTTCCACTGTTAGTCGGCATAAAGCACATACAGTATGAATTGTATGCTATGGCTTTATCTCATAAAAATGAACATGTCACTGTGCATGGGTAGAAATGCCATATGAATCTAAGTCTAGTCACTATGCAAGCGCCTAACCTGAATTTTCAGCCTAGTCATTCTCCAAGCGTCTACCTGAAAAACTCACATTCGGCTATAATTCAGGCTACATAGAGTCTTAGCATTACTTTATGTTCAACCTATCATGAGGTCTCATCTTAATTCCATTTAAGGTGACATGTCACTAATAAGTATATATATCTTGCTTGCCTTTTAGGCACCAAAGATATAAATGTCTTAATTCGCTATCTTAGCGCTAAAAAACTTAAATGTCTCATCTTGCTCGCTATCTAAGCGCCAAGGTGAATCACCAGTGTGAGAGGGTCGATTCTTGCCTGGTGACATATTACAAAGATTTCACATAACAATATTTCACATAAGAATAAAGCTGATAAAATGAATACGCATATCATAAAAAAATAACAATAATGTCGATACAAAAACAAAGTATCTAAGCATATCATATCTTACGGAGTCTTATACTTTTAGCATGAGAGAAGAACAAATCTCTAGCAATAGGCTTTGGTCAAAGGATCAGCCACCATGCTACTAGTAAATATATGTTGTAGGATCATTTCCCCTTGTGAAACCATATCTTAAATGTAGTGGTACCGAAACTCAATGTGTTTGGCCTTCCCATGGTACTTAGGGTCTTTTGCATACGCTAAGGCTGATGTACTATTAGACTATAGTAATACAGCATCCTCTGCATAAGTTGTAACACCTAAACGTTTCAAAAATCTCCTTAGCCAAACAGCTTCCTGGACAGCTACTAAATAAGCCACATATTCTGACTCCATGGTAGATAGTGCAATACATGATTGTTTCTTACTATACCAAGAAACAGCTCCACCTCCTAGTATGAATGGATAACCTAAGGTAGACTTGCGCTCATCCTTGTCACTGGCCCAATTAGCATCGCTGTAACTTGTCAATCTTAAGTCCCTACCATGATAACATAGAGCATGATCAACGGTTCCACGAAGGTACCAAAGAATCCTCTTAACTGCTCTCCAATGAGCAAGTCCAGGATTGCTCTGATAACGACTAACCATGCCAACTGCAAAACATATGTCTGGATGTTTACACAACATTGCATACATCAGACTCCTAATTGCAGATGCATAAGGCACTTTGGACATTTGATTCTTTTCCTCATCATTCTTAGGACACTGGTCTAGGCTGAGAGTGCATCCTTTTTTCCATTAGAGTGTCAATGGGTTTGGAGTTATGCATATGAAAACGTTCAAGAATCTTCTTGATGTACGTCCCTTGGGATAAACCAAGAAGTTTCTTTGAATGGTCTTTAGTAATCTTAACTACCAGCACAAAATTTACATCACTCATGTCCTTCATCTCAAAAGTAGGGGACAACCACTTCTTAGTGGCGACAATGGAATTCATGTCATTTCCAGCTAATAGGATGTCATCAACATTTAATGACAAGATTTGAATACTTCTCTTGGATTGTTTAAGATACACACAATGCTCCTCTCCAATCATCTCAAACCCATAAGAGGTAATGAAGTCATGAAACCTTAAATACCATTGCCTAGATGACTGTTTAAGACCATAGATGGAACGTTTGAGACGGCACACTTTGCACTCATGTCCCTAGACTTCAAAACCCGTTGGTTGAGCCATATAGATCTCTTCATCTAGTTCTCCATAGAGAAATGTTATCTTAACATCCATTTGGAAAAACTCTAAATCCTGTTTTGCTACAATGGATAGGATCAGGCGTATAGAGGCAAATCTCACCACTGGGGAGAATGTATCCTCATAGACAATAGCCTCTCATTGGGTATAGCCTTTCGCCACGAGGCGAGCATTGTACCTGTCAATTAAACCATCTGCCTTGCGTTTGACCTTTATAACCCATTTGTTTCCAATGGTCTTGCGCCCAGGTGGATGATCAACTAACTCCCAAACATTATTCTTGTCCATGGAACTCATCTCATCCTGCATATCAATCATCCACTCATCTCTATCTGATGAATGAAGCGCTTCACTGAAAGAAGTAGGCTCATCCACATCTTTAGCATTGCATAGGAGAACATTCCCCTCAATCTCAAAATGACGATGGGGAATGTGGCCTCTCTTGCTAACTCGGTGCACTTGAGAATCTTGATCTAGTGTTATACTCCCATTAGGTTGAAGACTACTCCCACTATCTTCAGCGATTACAGGATGACAAACTAATCCCCCACCCTTGCTTAAAGATGGTAAGGTGCCTTCATCTTCCTCTAACTCATAAAGGTCAAGATCTCTGTTAGCATCACCAATGCTAGGGAAATCAGTCTCGATGAAATAGATATCGTGCAACTCTATTTCAGTCATTCTTTCATTGGGATGTTCACCATACATGACATATCCTTTCGAGCTATCAGAATATCTTATGAAAATATGCTTCCTTACTATAGGACCTAATTTCCCATACTTATGGGTGGTGCTGTGTACAAAACCAGTAGATCTCTAAGGGCATAAATGCTCCAAATTGGGCTTTTTGCTTTTCCAAAGCTCGTATGGGATGAAGGAAACTGACTAAGAAGGCACACAATTAAGTATGTAGGCAGCAGTCAAAAGTGCGTCCCCCCAAAAAGATATTGGGAGATTAGCTTGAGCTATCATAGATCTAACCATGTTTAACAGTGTTCTATTCTTTCTCTCCGCTACACCATTTTGTTACAAAGTGTTTGGAATAGTAAGTTGTCTGTATATCCTATTTTCTTCACATAGATCCTTAAATTGATCAGACAAGTATTCGCGCCCATGGTCGGTTCGAAGAGCTTTTAGGCCTTTTTCATGTTGTTTTCAACCTTTGCTACAAAGCGTTTGAAACAATCCAAAGCTTTATAGTGGTGAGCAATCAACTAAATGTAACCATATCGCGTGTAGTCGTCAATAAACGTGAGAAAATATGAGCCGCTATGACGTGCCCTTACATTCATAGGTCCACAAATATCTGAGTGGATTAACTCAAGTGGTTGAGTAGCTCTCATAACCTTACCAAAAGGCTTTTGACATGCCTTGCCTGCAAAACAAGACTCATATATAGGTAGGTCGACCTTAGCTAGTGAGCCTAAAAGACCTTTTCTAGCTAACTTGGCCATCGTATCTTTCCCTATGTGCCCCAGTTGGGTATGCCATATAGATGAACTGATAGTCTTATTATAATCAATTACAAAAATAGATAAGGTAGAAGATTCAAATAAGTCAATTTTAAATAAACTTTCACAAATCAACCCATATTCAAAATGACATCATCCAACAAAATATCCAGACCATTCAAACTTAAATGAAAATCATATCCTAACTACAACAATGTAAAAACAGATAAAAAATTATAAAGGATTCTAGGCACATAAAGAACGTCATGGAGAAGTAGTGTACGCCCTGTACGCAAGTGAAGTTGGTACGAACCCATTCCTAATGCTTCTTCATAACTTCCATTTCCCATGCACACAACATGGGTCCCAGCTGAAATTTTTCTATAATCTACGAACTCTACTCGATCTCGAGCTACATGTCTTGTTTCTCCTATATCTATAATCCAATCAGAAATAGATTTAGCAACAAATACATGTGAGCATAAAAAAATGCTACTTGGATAGCATACATAAATGCTACTAAGATCAAGTGAAAGGAATACCTTTTTCGGCTCAGTGCAATCATGAGTGAAGTGTCCCAGTTGTTACAGATGTAGCACTTCACTTTGGATATATTTTTCTTTGCATCACGTTTGCCCCGCTTTTGCTGATTTGCACCCTTGTTGACTTTGGGAGCACTAGTGCTTGGCCCACCCTACCTTGCCCTTGTCTTTGCGCTTGAACCCATTTAGTTTGCACTGCCCACCATGGGTGATAAAGGCTGTAGATTTGGTCGCCTATTGGTGCTCCGCTTCCAATTCCACATGACGAGATATATCAGCAAAGTTTTTGATATTCTCATTATGGGTCATGATTTGTTTCATGCTAACCCATGAATCAAGTAGGGATCGTATTACAGCTTTCACTTGTTACTTATCAGTAAGGACATTTCTAACAACCTTTAAGTCACAAATCATTCCAAACATCATTCTAAGATGTTCAGTCATCGTATGCTTTGGATCCTTATGGTACACCTCAAACTTGGACTAGGCTCCTTAGCCTAGTGGTAGATGTACAACCGAAGTTAAACTTGAATTGGTCCTACATGTCCTTGGCATTTTGGAAAGCCTCATACTCTCCAATCAGTTCATTGTGCATGCTTCTTAGCATAATAAAATGTGTGCTACGATCTTGTTTAAACCAAGATTGGTAGGCTTCCAAATCACATTTGTGTTGGGTTGTATTCTTATCTTCAGGTCTGGTCATTTTACTAGACAAAGTTTCCAGGAGCTCTTACTCATTGAGAAGATACTAAATCTTTCTATGCCAGATGTCATAATTGTTGCTAGTTAATTTATCATCCTTAGTTAGATCAGCTACTACATTTTTAGCTGCCGTAATTTCTACATTCAATTTACAAAAAGGTCGACTTATTAGTTATTTTACACATCTTCTCTTATAAAATCGAAAATCCAATTAATAAATATTATCTTTCTACACATTTGAAATCGAAACTCTGCTAGGCTCAAAATAATCTTCCAAATTATGTGGAATGAGAATATATTTATTAATCAATTTTCGAGTAAATTTAAATATGCCACTTTATTATTAACAAATAATATAATCATGCATAACATTGTATATTAACAGATAATATAGTCATGCATCATCGGTTTGCGCCATACAACATTCATTGCGCAAGAATCCATGTGGATTCCTAAATTGACAATTTAGCTTATGTTAAGAATATTTCATGAATAATGTTAGCGTAAAACACATCCCCTTACAAGTTTTTCCCTTAAAAGAATACAACCTAATAAATTTAATTACATTCCCAAAAATTAATCCCTACTACAAAGGATCTAACTTACATTAATTTAAATGGGATAATGGAGATGTCACGTTTCACATTATACCTCATGGAATATTCTTACCATACACGCATACAAGAATATAAGCTTAAATAAATTGTTAATTTTTCCCATCCATTAATACTAGAACTAATATGTTTGCACATCAACAAAAATATTGGTCTTTTAATGGATGGGAAGGTCCAAAAATTCTTTCGGGCAGCAAGCAAAAGACAACATATATCATGCTTTCAATCTATACAATAGATAGTAATTGCTACACTAAAATTTCCAGATTTAAATCAATTTTCCATAATTTTTAATCACAATATAAAAAATTCTGGATTATAATGTATTTTTAAAGGTAACACTTTTCTGATGATGAGATTACTAAGTGTGAGACAAACTCAACTCTATCACTTTATTAGCATTCCAAATAAATAGCGTTAATGATACGCTTTATTCTTATAAAATCATAATTTCATCTCATGGCTCATATTTATAGAATTTTTCATTATAGCTCAGTACATATCACATTCTATAATTCCCATTAATATTCAAGGATATATACATCTACCCTATAACATTCTTTATACAAGATTTCAGCATGGTTAATCAACATACGTATACCAAATATATAATGTTAATGATACCTCTCGTTCTCAATGGATTTCAATTACGTATCACATATTAGTTAAGAAAATCTTGATCTATAACATTCTTATATCAAGCTTTCTCTCAATTCTTTGACCCATTTTACACAAAATTTTATCAAATTATTCCTTTAACTCATAGTAACATAACCATATAAAAAGTTTTAAATAAAAATTTTACAATTTTAACAATGGTTTTAATCCAATAAAACATATCATCAAAGAATATCATAGCATAAAAAAAATAGCGAAGCAAGCCAAACTATAGCTCTAATACCAACGTTATTTCATATATCATACAAAAATAGAATATGAACCGAGTTTGAGAAACTTACTCATTGCGGAAGACCCGAATCGATTTGATTAGCTTGTTACATTGCTTTTTTTCTTCAATTACGAATCTCTCTTTGCCCACGTGTTCATCCTTGTTCTCGTGGGTTGAGGTTGGCTACTAGAGTTACCCTATAATCCACAAACTAAATTCTAGAGAGTCTCACACTTAGTGAGTTAGAAAGCTTTTTCTACGTTTGTTTATTTTTCTCTGTATAAACTGTTGTTTTCATTTAGTCTTCTCAACATATTAAATATTAATATATTTATTAGGTAGAAGCACATCCCTCCTTTTTAGGGATGTGATAACCCCCTATCCCATGATTCTTTCCAATTCAAATCATGGATAGTTATCCTTATCACATGACTAAATAAGACCCGAAACCCATAGTGGGCGAATCATGGGCTCGGGTCCATCTTGACCCATTAAATTATAACAGGGACATTATGACATATTAGAGAGATTCTGTTAATATCCCGATTAAAATAATCTGGATCAATGGAACCATGTACAAGGTAGCATGCAACAAATACGAGTTATTTGAATTCTGAAAAGAAAAATGAATATTAAAAACTCTAATAATATATTAAATAAAAATTAAATTTATTAGAAAAAAAGTTTGTAATATGTGTCAGTCATCTATTACAGAATTAAAAGAGATTAATGCAACTACCTTACATAATAATTCGTAACAATACAAACTATAACTATTCTTTGTGGTACAATACACGACATGGACCATATAGTAAAGTACACAATATAATTTTTTTTTAAAAAAGAATGATTCACAGTATTGTTCACAATATATTGAGTTATAAATGTTTATACATATGCTTGATCATATGCAAATACAAACATACACATACATCAATCCATACATATACAATCTTTATCACTTGTAATTAATTTGTGTATTATAGTAGTTAGATATGGCTGGAAGCTAGATTTTGGGGGCAATACTTGCAATTCTGTTGTTTTTCTAGTTTAGGAAATTTTAACTGAATCTCAAAAAAACATAGTAGCATTGAAGATGTTAATGAAGTCAAGAAGCAAAATAATACTTATATTTCATACATTGATTTATGTGTATTTATATGTTTAAGTTTATGTATATCAATTATCTAATTATCAGCACTTTTGGCATAGTCCCTTTGTTTTGACAAATATTATGTTTGCATGTATTGGCGTATGTCATGACTTATGTATATACATTGTATATATGAATCAATGATTTCCCTCTTAATTGCTACTGAAGCAGAATAAATTATTGGAACTAAGAAAAAATATTCAAGTAGCTAATAAAATATCATCTTCATTGGTATATATTTTAAACGAAGAGAGTAATTAAAATTATCTGCATCATGACATATTACGGGAATTTTGGTATATTCATTAGCAGCCAGTTCATAAGAAATACTTGGCCTGAAATGAATATGATATATCTAATCAATTGTGCAGAGGATTAATTGGATTAATACAATAAATGATTCCACACAGATATTTTAACATAGTAATTCAACCACTAACTCTTATGTAAAAAATAAATAATTTTACTTTTTTTTTTTTTTTTTTGTATTGTTGTTGTATATGAATTTAAAATGTAATTGATCATACATAATAGAATGTAAAAAGTTGTAGAATTTAATTACCATTTAGTTGGGTTTGTTGTATGTGTTCGGAATGCTTAGTTTTTGTAATTTCTTGAGTACTTACAAATTTTTTTCTTCAATTTATTATTTCTTATTTTCTAGTACTCTGTTAATCTTAAGGAGAGGAAATAGTGCAGCGTCCCATGGGGGTCAATTAAGAAGAAGCTTGAGTATTTCTTTTTCTCTTTTTTCTTTTTTGAGAAATTGATTGTAATGATAGTTTCCTAAAATGATTCTTAATTGGTATATTGTTTTGTTATTTGTTGGTCGGATAATTGTATATATTTCTCCTATTTTGTTTCTGAATATAATTTTTTCCCCATCTTCTAACACAAATATCTATCACCACCGCCACTTGGGTATTCAGCCCAGTGGTAATCCCACTTCCCAAAAAGTCTTACCCCTCTATGAGGGCGTGGGTTCAATCTCCGCGATCTTCAAAATATACGTATGTGTGAGTTTAGATTAGAATTTCTATCATATATAAAATATATATATATATATATATATATCTATCACCACCAGCCTATGTTGAGTGGTTACGCTCTCTTGATATCATCTTGCAATTTTTATAATTACTACCATCAATTCTTAGAATATGAATAAAATCTATTTGACCAACGTTTGTCCACTTTTAAAAATAATTAAGTGGGTTTTCTTCATTTTAAACTAATAGTTCATCAATATTAGATAATGTACCACTGCGAAGTCTATAATTAACAACTCCTTACTCATTTTTTACTCCATACCCTTATCTTCCAGGAATTCTTTTGAATCCTATGTCTCTTCCAACATGAGCATTCAAGTTTCCTCCAATAAACCCTTTTCCCATTTGGTGACTCTTGAATTACTTAATCCATGTCCTCCCAAAAAAAAATTTCTCAATTACTTTCGTTCCTATTTGAAGATAGTAGATTCTAAAAATGTTCAAAAATCCTATATTCCAAGTACATATACAAATCCTATTCTCTTGGACTAAATTTTTTACCCACACTTATACATCAAAGCGAACAAACCCTTATCCATTTCTCACTACACTCAGTCGTCGATGATGCACATCGCTTACAGGGGGATGCCCTAACTAACCCTAACCTACTTTTTACTTATTAAAATCTGATGTGGCCTGTTGCTAGTATGGGACACCCAACTTATATCTATATAAGATCCATTCATGATAAAGGGATTAAATTTTACATTGGCCATCAACTTTCCTCAATCCTCCTCTTTTTCGGGCATGTGACTGATTATAAACAAAATATGCCACACATTGATACAGATGGAGTTATTTAAATTTATGATGTTAAAATTTTGAAAAGGGAAATTTAATAAAGAGTTTTATTTATGATGTTTGTTTAGTCATCTCTCATGAGAAACTTTTCACTCACACTTTTCAAACAAACGCATGCGTAATTAGTTAATTACATACACATATGTGTATGTGTATATGTATGTATATTTGTGGTTTAAATTTCATTTAATCGCATTATAGTACTATATAACTCTTCCAAGGAAAAATTCCTGATTTCATCCTTGATTATGTCTGCAAAATCTTGGCAAACTCAAAATCCCTCCTAATGCATACCAACTACTCAGCGTAACCTAAGGGTGACCAATATAAAATTCTTAGTGGCATTGCGAATAAGATTTCTTGGGCGATGTAAACCTCACCAATCTCTAGAAATTAAGTTGATGAAAACGACGATCAAACATCGCCCAAGAAATCACATTCCCAATGCCAATAAAAATATAAAATTCTTAATATATATATATAATTGCTACATATATATCATCGGGGTATTAATTTATTTTAGGATATGAGAGAACTCTTGGACATAGTCTGCAAAGTGCTTGGGATTTGTCAAAGAGAGACGCCATATGAATTACGTTACATGATTATTCTCTGACTTCACAATGCATGTAATGCCAAAGGCTGAACAAGCATTTTTGTTATATTTTTTTTTTTTTTTCCCTTTTTGTTTCAAATCGAAACCTTAGATATTGTAATTGTAACTGGATGCAATACCCTAATATACAAATAAAATATAAGTAGACTCACAAATTAATGATAACTGTCAAATTGTCAATGATCATGAATTGTGACAATTGACTGTGTGTACAAAGTTTTGTTTATTCAAATAATTTAACATGGTGAGCTAATAAACAAAATTTGTTAGTCTTTATAACTAGGTAAGGTATAACTGGATAGGACCTAACCTTTACGAAAATGGATAAGTACCATGTTAGCTTGATTGAATACGAGGAACATCTATTAAAGTGAAAGTCTAGTCCCACATTAACCAAGTGTTTTTGGGTTATGCAATTTATAAGTACCATGTTAGCTTGATTGAATATGAGGACCATCTCGACTCTCCACCCCCAAAAAAAAAAAAAAAAGATTTGTCAACTAAACACGTGAATTGTGTATTAAATATATTGATAACGTACTCTAATACCATATTAAATATTAATGGGATTAACTCATTTTTAAAAGACACCTTAAAAAAAGGAAGAATACTAAACAATCCTAACTAAATATATATATATATATATATGAATGCAATAATAGAGCCTTACCAACTTTTATTTTTTTGAAAAAAATAAAATAAAAAAAAATCCCTGGAAAAAAGTAGTTGAGCTTAATGTCTATAAATATCGATAGGTAGGAAACACAACCCGCATACTTATGAAGGGTGGAATACCAAATAAACAAATGAAAGAGAACTTGAAA
>BKZX01016813.1:0-18767 GCA_014362285.1 Fagus crenata
GGGGGGAAAAAAAAAAGGCCAAAACGGCGTCGTGTGGGCTTTTCGGGAGAAATTAAAATGGCCAAAACGCTGCCGTGTTGGGCTTTTGGGGGGAAATAAAACATTACAAAACGCTGCCGTGTTGGCCTTCTGGGGGGAAATAAAAATTCCCAAAACGGTGCCGTGTTTGTGTGTTTGGGCATTTGGGGGAAAGTGGTCCCCAAAACGGTGCCGTTTTTGGGCTTTTGAGGGGAAAGTGGTCCCCAAACGGCGTCGTTTCTTCGCGCCTGCATGTCAGAAGCTTCCTCAACACGAGTACACGACGCCCTCTCTTCTGTCTCTTCGAAATTGAAACAAACAAACAAAAGTGTAACTGTTAGAAACTGAAACTGAACCTCTCCTCTGTCACAGTCTTTCCTCTCCCTCTCTTCACGTGCAAACATTCCCAAGAACAAACTACACTCCTATCAAACACTCAAACTTCCCCAGCGTGACCCATTCCCTTGCACCCGTAGACACAAAAGCAAAAGGAAGTAAGAAACAATCTTCGAAAGAGAAAGGTGAGAGCCCAAACTCATTTTCTTCTGTCATTTTTTATTTTTTTGTGAGTTGATACTATGCTTGCCATTTTGTGAAATATTTTGACTTTGGTTGAGGAATTTGCTAAGTGTGGACAATCTTAGGGTTTTGTGGACAATCTTAGGGTTTTGTGTAGTCACTTTGTTAATTTTTTTAAATTTCATGTTAATTTTTTTAAATTTCATTTATGTGATCTGTTTTAGTTTGATTATCAATAATTATTTCTGTCCATTAAATTCATTTTAGTGGAAGTTTTTGCATTTGCTAGCTTGTCAGTATAAGAGGGTGAAGAAAAGAAACTTGATTAGAATCATACAAGTAAGATTCTTAACAGCAGTGTTGCAAATAAACTTAGATGGTTATATATTCTTTTTATACAAACAACTATGTGGAGGATTGAGGAGCTTTGTTCTGCTTGTGGATGTTTTTGTGGTTCTGGACCTCTGGTGATGATTTTATGGTTTACAGATCATCATTTTAAATGTACATGTTATTGAAGCTCAAATCCATCCAAAAAATTTACTTCTGAACATGATAGCTTAGTCTTGTTCTTTCTGCAATCACTTTTTTCTGTCTCCTGCCTTGCTGTCAACATGACAAACTTGGTGTTGCATTGTTTGCTGGAAATTGTTAAGCTTGTCTTTCATATTTGTTTGTCTTTCTTAATATATGTGCACAGTTTGGCTTTACATGGTTCATACAAGTAATTGCTATTCAAATACTCAAATCTTATTCTTAATATATGTGCACAGTTAGACTTTACATGATTCATACAAGGTTTTAAATATTAAAATACTCAAATCTAAATGCAGGCCCTAGCTTAGAATATTGCATTTCTTGGTTGGATTATGAAATTTACAACCTTACTCATCAAATAAAAAATCTACAGTTCTGTTCCACCTTTATCGGATGTCCCCTAAAGAGACAATCAACCTTACAGTTTGGTTGTTAAAGTCACTGTTTTCCTCCAAAGAAGTCTGAACTAAGCATGTAAGGTCATGTTTCTTTGGAGCTCTTTCTAAACAAAAGCCCATTGTGCTTGAATTAGAATGAGTTTCAAATAGTATGTCTCTCTTTCTCTTTGGTCCACTGAAGGTCCATTAGGACCATAGTTACAAGGCAAGAGACAATTAATTGTTTCAACCTTAATTATCTCTATCTTTCAAGACCCAAAGAACAAAAAATCCTATCTTTTATGAAGGTGAGATTTGATCTGTCTATAGTTCCACTTCAAGAGATGAGCATATTCTCTTTGTGATCATGTAAATGATGTGGTATAAACCATGCCACAGGTCAGACCTACATATTGAATTGAAGCAGAAATTAGGCATAATGAAAATGACTACTCTAGTGTAGGTATTCTAAGAAAAGTATATCTTTTACTCCATCAATATAATAAAGTCATATGAACATTATGTTGGTGTTAGACAACATATCGGAAATAGGAGGGATGTAGGACAATTGCACTACACAATTTTATACCTTGTGCATTAACAAATTAATAAGTAGCTCATAATGGTAAGCAAGAAATGATTTAAGTAGATGAGCAGAAAACTAATCACCTGTCAGTGAACCATGGTCTGTATGCGAACCACACCAGGATGATATCGAGTCACCATCAAGAGAATTCATTAAAAGGCATCCCTCCCCCACTTCAAGTTGGTCAATCCTATGGAAGAACCTATGGCTGGTGTTATGTCTTGCACAGAATGAGATTGGAAGAACCTAATTAATACTAAACAATTGTGCTTTTTTTTCTTTTCCTTTTTCTATCCTATATGTATAATAGGGAGTAACAAAACATGACATTATTTCTTCTGGGAACCTTTTAGGGTATGATTAGTTCCATCACGAAACTTATGTGTTTGCTATGTGTTTGAGAATATTGTTACCTACGTTCTGGTATTATTTGTCTTGTACTCTATACGCTCATTTCGATTAGTAAAATTAGTTAAAAGCTATTACTTTCTTAGCCAGTGGCAAGTTCCTTACTGATTTCAGTTAATGGATATTGTTGTATGAGCATATATAAAGGAATAAGAGAGTTCCATGAAGAAGATAAATAAAACAAAACATGTTTAAACTGTGATTAAAATGTGGACAATGTTAGGGTATTCTGGACAATTTAAGGGTATTCTGGACAATTTTTTTTTAATGTTCCCTTTAGAAGGCACTTGCACTTGCACTTTGCACTTGACTGCACCTCACACTTTCACCAACACTGTTAATGTTAATCTTTATGATATCTTACACACTATCAAGAGCCTTACATCTACACTTGTGGCTTTCTATTCCTCTCTGCTGTAATGATTTTTGCTGTCTTACATCTTTACATAGTGTCTTTGGATGAGCTTATTCTTGTTAGCATCTATCCTCTATATCTTCTTGTTTCTTTTAAAGTGAATGATTTTATGAGATATTCTAATTCTATGGATTTCCATTTTGCATGTGGCAAAGGCAATGGCGAGTATTGAAGCTGCACCTCGTATTCGCCATCAGTGCAGTGTTACCAAATTGATGGAGGTTAACAACAGCTTAGCTGAAGAATGCAAGAGCCAGCTGCAAACCACTCCATTTGGGTGGTTGCTGAATCTCCACTGCAACATTGAGGCAAGTGGACGGATCCTTGAAGTGATGGCTACAAGGTGGAATGCCGATGCACGTGCATTCCAAGTGGGTGATAGGCTCATACCTTTCACCCTATATGACATTGCCCTCATATTGGGGTTGCCTGTGAGGGGAGAGCCAATTGATTTGAACCAATCTCATTCTGGGAGGTCTATGGTGGAGAAATTGTTAGATAGGCATTTGAAGACAACTTCACCAGACCGAAATAAATTGGTGACATTGCTCACCAAAACTTCCATACAAGTCCCAAATAGGGTTAGGTTGTACATTGCCCTAGTCTTTAGTTATTTTTTGTTTCCCACCACCTCCAAAAAAGTCAACCCAAGCCTCCTACCATTGCTTGATGATAGAGCCAACCTAGGTACATATGCATGGGGGAAGGCAGTGTATGACTTCTTGGTTAGTGGTTTAAGCCGCGCAGCTTCATTGATTCAAGCGAAAAAAGGTAGAGGCAACTTGCACATTCAAGGTTGCACTGCCTTGCTTCAAGTAAAATTTTTTTTATCCTCATTGTTTACTCCACAACCATTCTAAATTTTGTTTTATTCTTAAACTTGCCATTGATGTCATGATTTTTGCAGATATGGGCATGCGAGCACTTGGGGGTTGGTTCGAAGAATGCTGAAATTAACCAACCTTTCCCAAGATTTTTAGCATGGACGCACCAAAGAATGTATACTAAGAAGGCAAGCGAGGCCTTTTGTAAGAGTGCCAATGTAAGTATCTTACACTAAAGTTGCATACTAGTTTAATAAACATGTTAATATCTTATAAAGATCTTATATGTTAGTATTTTAGCGTTCTAATTCATATATCTTGTTCTTTGCAGGTGCTGTCCGTGCTTGTAGCAATGCCGTGGGAGCAAGACTTCAATGTGGTAGAAGAAGCCATGGAAGCCTTGCAAGAAACCCATGGCAGCTCGCACCCAATCATGGTGAGGGCTGATGGGGCTGGACCAAGCTCAATTCCTCAAACGCCGTCCAATGAATTGCAGCTAGAGCTCCAAGCTGAGAGGGCTGAACGGGAAGCTCTAGCACGACAAGTTCGGCGCTTAAAGGACGAGCTTGACCATGTGAAGGGTTTGGTGGCCGCGGTCCTAGAGAATAGCCCCACTATTCAACAAAACGATCCCCAACCCTCACCAAACCAGCCCCCACCCTCACCCTCACAAAACCAGCCCCAACCCTCACCAAACGAGCCCCAACCCTCACCCTCACCAAAGCAGCCCCAACCCTCACCAAACGAGCCCCAACCCTCACCAAACCAGCCCCTACCCTCACCCTCACAAAACCAGCCCCCACCCTCACCAAACCAGCCCCCACCCTCACCCTCACAAAGCCAGCCCCCACCTTTACCCTCACACAGCCAGCCCCCACCCTTAAAAAAGCCAGCTGCCCATTCAAACCCCCATTGTGGACTTGCCAAGTTCACCGTCCAAGGCTGCCAAGAGAGGCAAAGCTGCCAAAAAGAAGGCCAAGGTAGCGGTGGTGGACGTGGCAAGCTCACCATCAAAGCAAGACAATGCAGGGGAGGCAGCTGCAGCTATGGTGGATTTGGTGAGTTCACCATCAAAGGGGGCTACTAGTGTGACGTATACAAGGGCGAAAACACGAGCCCACAAGAATCTAATGATAGTAGCCCCCCATTCGGAACCAGTTATAAATGAGGTACGTGTGTTGTGTAATGATAAACTAACTTTATATACTCCATATGAAAATCACATGTGAACTAACTTTATGTACTCCATATGTTGTTGCTTTATATTGGGTTCATATGTCATTTAACTTTATGTTGGGTTAAATGCTCATGCTTACTTTATGTTGGGTTAAATGTTCATGCTTTTAACTTTTTTTTTTTATTAAAAATCACATATGAAATAACTTAATGTACTCCATGTTGAAAAATCATGAGCAGTGGGTGGATGCTCATTTCCTATACCAGCCAACAGCTGCTGATGAGGCTGTCTTGGCTGATTTTAGGAAGAAATGGGGGGGTCCGAAAAGGCGGGGCACTAGGAAAAGGTTGTAACAATCTCTTCTTTCAATTATGTAATGATTTATGAAGTGATTATCAATATTACCTCATACTGGTTTATAATACGTTTAAAATTTTCTAGGCCCAACGAGGTTGATAGCAATGAGATGGCAATCTCGACCGACATATATGAGCTCACGGGTCGAGATGTGTCATCATTGTTAGCTGATCAAGCTCAGGACGATGGTTCTAGGTGGATATCCACCGCGGTAATTACATATTCATTTTGCATTTTAGATCCTTTATTTATTGCATATTTGAGACATGAGTTTTACAATTCCACATCGTTTACTAAGCAAGTGTGACACACGCAGGTGGTGGACGCTTTTAAGGATGTCCTTATGCAAAAACTCACCCAAACCGGCCATCCTCCACCGTACATAAATTTCATAATAAGCGTACATGGCGGGGTAAAATAACAAAATTTCAACCTTGGCCAATACTTGTTCATACTTTTACACTATGCATGATGTCAATATAGTGAGCTCTTTCAACAAATAACTAACTATGATTTATGCAGACTACGATCTTGGGTATGGCTCCGTCAACCTCAACACAAAGAGGGAAAAGAACAAGAAAGGGTAAACAACCCATTGAAGATGACCAGCCTCAACCACAAGCCGTGTTCCGCCCTAGTTGGGTACGCTCAATGCTGACAACTTGCAACCGGGTAATTATAGAGACCTCCAACTTTCATTTTGTCAAAAACTGTTGTTACATATCTATTTTCATGTGTATGACATAGTGTCTTTCGTGTTTCTTAATGCAGATTTTTGCCCCAGCATGCCACAGTGGCCATTTTGTTATGATGGTTGTAGATTGTCTACAAAAAGTTTTCTATTTTTTTGATTCTATGCCTACTGCAACCCATAGAGCTTTGGCACCAACATTGATAAACACTTGTTTTTCATTTCAATTTTCTTACTAACCCAGTATTATATCCCACTGATACTACTTTTTGCTGCTTGCATTATAGAGAAAAGCTTTGGAGCAGATATGCATGGAGAACTTGAAGCATACGGATGTCCATACATGGCTCCTAAAATATAAGGATGACATACCAACCCAAGATAAATACGCGTAAGTACCAATATCTATCATGACCTCAAATGTAATTTTTGCTATGTTGGTTCTGGGTTCACTTGAATGTTATTACCATTTACCAGAAAATGTGGACAATAATGTCCAAACTTAAAGATAATTGTCCACACTTTCTATGGATGTTATGGATGTTACATAGGTTGTTGGTACATGTTGGTTTCTATGGATGTTATGAAAAAATAGTTACAAAAAAATATAAATAGCTTGTTGGATGTTATGGTACATGTTGGTTTCTATGGATGTTATGGTACATGTTGGTTTCTATGGTACATGGTGGTGTCAATTGAGAAACAGTACAAGAATCCAAAAACAGTCCTAAATAGCTTCATTTCAGAACATGGAACATGAAAACAGTTAACAGGGTCTACTTGCATCTTCATGATATCTTGTTTACTCATCCTTTCTGAGAGAGAGAGAGAGATAAATTTAATCTAAAAAGAAAGGAAATGGGTCTTTAAGGCTGAACCTGTAAGCTGAGAATAGTGAGACTTAAGAGGTGGGATAAGAGAGAGAGAGTTCAAGGGCAGTTGGTGAGCATTAAAACACTTATCTTTAAGCTTTGTCTTTCTGTTTCATGGTGTTTCATGGTTTTTTGAACTTTATTTTAACATGTTAGTTGCTCAAGCTACAAGAAATGTCTTATAGTATATATAAACAATTGGAAATGGTTTTGCTGGACATTACTTTTTGGCTTAAAGTGGTTCATAGCCTAACTTGGCAATAAGGAAAGACATAATTTCCATAAATTATGTTGATCAATGTTGATTTTTATGTACTTTTGCCTCAATTTTTCCAGTTCCGACTGTGGCATTTTTATGTTGACATTCATGGAATCCTTGATTTTTTCAAACAAGATCGTACAGTTCCAAGAGGTATGATTTCCACACCTTCATTTCATGATGCATTAATGCATTCATTTTAAGTCAAAACAACTAACCAATAATTTCTAAATCTCTTTTATGTTTTGTAGGCTGATTGCCCAAGAATAAGGCTACGCATTCTGCTAGAATTGTATTACGCTTCCTTGCTGCCCAAAGCTGTACAAAGCTGAACTGTGCTTGCGGCTGCCCAATTTTTTACCGGCATATAGTTTTATGTTTTGACACACATTTGTTATTTTTGTATTTACGTTTATACTTTTTGTATTTAAAACTCTATTCTTCCTATACTTGAGATTCTATTAAAGGTAGTGAAGTGAACAGAAACAATATATTTTTTTTTTTTTGTAAATGGAGTAAATAAATAAATGAAATGGTGGAATTGGTTGGATATTTTAGGTTACCCATGAGTTTCTTTTATATTTAATGTTACCAGGAGCAACCTATTGCCATTGGAATCTTCACATTACTTATTGTGAAAGATATAAAAAAAGGATGTCTAAAAATGTTTCCCAAATTGTGGTGAAACTACATATGTTCAAACAAATACCCAGGAGCAAACTATTGCCATGTCTACATTGGAAATAATAAAATTTGTTTTTTTTTTTTTTTATTTTGAAGTGATTTTGGTTGGTTGAGATAGAAAATGACAAAATTGTTACAAAGATGCTAAGAAACATGTTTAATAGATGCCAAGAAACATGACCAATTCATATGAACATGTTTAAACGTTCATACAATTTTTGGAAAATGTGGACAAAAACATGACATTGTGGACAAAAATTTCGAATCTACTTATGAACATTTAAGTGAACCTCATACAATTTTCTGGAAAATGTGGACAAAAACATGAAATTATGGACAAAAACATGACATTGTGGACAAAAATTTCGAATCTACTTATGAACATTTAAGTGGACCTCATACAATTTTCTGGAAAATGTGGACAAAAACATGAAATTATGGACAAAAATATGAAATTGTGGACACAAATTTCGAGTCTACTTATGAACATTTAAGTGAACCCAGAAATGTTCATACAATTTTCTGGAAAATGTGGACAAAAACATGAAATTGTGGACAAACATTTCGAGTCTACTTATGAACATTCAAGTGAACTCAGAAAGTGTATTTCATGCTTTTGTCCATAATTTCATTTTTTTTGTCCATAATTTCATGTTTTTGTCCACATTTTCCAGAAAATTGTATGAACATTTCTGGGTTCACTTAAGTGTTCATAAGTAGACTCGAAATTTTTGTCCACAATGTCATGTTTTTGTCCATAATTCCATGTTTTTGTCCACATTTTCCAGAAAATTACATGAACATTTAAACATGTTCATACGAATTGGTCATGTTTCTTGCTATCTTTTAAACATGTTTCTTGGCATTTTTGTAACAATTTTATTAATTTTTACTCAACCAATCAAAATCACTTCAAAATCAAAAAACAAACTTTATTATTTCCAATCTCAACCAAAATCAACCAAACCCTCAAAAAAATATTGAACCCGACCAAACCTTTAACTTTTATTATTTCAAACCCTAACAAAATCATGCAAATCCTCATAAATACAATCAAACCCCAACTTCAAACATCAAAACTTCGTTATTCCCAAACCCAAATAAAACCCAAATCAGATCTTAAATCAACACTTTCAAACCCCAAATCTTTCAAACTTCAAACATCAAAACTTCATTATTCCCAAACCCAAATCTTAAAATCCAAATCAGATCACGTCAAATCAACACTTTCAAACCCCAAATCTTTCAAATTTCAAACTTCAATACATGAAAAACCTTCGGGGGAGAGAGATCCATGGCTTCATGAGGACAGATCGGGGAGAGGAGGAGCAGAAAATTCGGAGTAGAGAGCAGAGCAGAGCAGAGCATTCGGGAGGAGAGAGAAAATTTCAGAAAAAATGAGGAAAAATGGGTGTTTGGTTACACGGATAGTGGAACTTGGAATAGCAAACCGGGGATAGCGGGTTTGTCTTTTAGTGGGGGTGTGAAACAGTAACTTTCACACAGGGTGTGAAAGAAACATTTCCGATAGAAAAAAGGGTTGAGTGATGGGCAAGTACATAAGCACTTTTAAGACAAAAGTCACTATTTACTCATAAAAATAAATAAAAAAATAAAAAAAAAAAAAGAAAAGTCACTATTTAGAACTTGATTTCCAATATGCTCGGTACTTAGATTAGATGATAGCACAAATAGATTTAGGAGGAGGAACAAAATCGCTTTGAGAAACCCATGCCAAAGTATAAGGTCCTTGATGAGTCCACTTAACCATGACATCTTTACCATACACTTGTCCTAAAAGAAAAAAGAATTATAGTTGTATGATATTTGAAGGCATTTCCATTGTTCCAAGGAGTAAAGCAGGCTAATGTCGATGCAATCTGCTCATACTACCTATAGAAAAAACAACTTATAAGAGTGTTAGCATTTGGTAGGACTCTTAATGGCTTGCATATAGCCAAATTTGTGTGATATACGTATATTGGTCTTATTCAAAGGCATGTCACTATTAACCATTGGGCATTGAATAAGGTGTTTATCCATTAGACAAAAGCATGTAACCTTTGGTCATTAAGCTATTAACTAGTGGACAAAGAATATTGGTCATGTACTCTTTTTAACTCTATTGTTGACATGCTCTTGGACAATTCCAAAAGCCATGTGAATGACCTCCCTCAATATAACAAATGCCACTACAACTAAAGATTTTGGTCACATTATAGTTAAATCACCAGCCAACTTAAGAGAACAAAATACCAACTAGCTAATAGGCACAAAAATGCACCAGACGCATGCACCTTAACACTATTGGCATTGGTACTATTTTTGGCTCATCTCACCATCGTCCTCCTCCAATAGGAATGCAACACCTTGCCACCTTGTCTCATCCCTTTTGGCTATAAAAGATGAAGAATGAAGACCAAATAAAACTAGCTTTTACAAGATGGAGAGAGAAAGAGAGAACAAGCAAGAGAGAAAAGCTTTCCTATCAAGCTCTTCCTCCATATGTAGGAATTCCACACTTTTAAGAGCTCAATGCTTTCTCTCTATTATTTTCTTGTAAACACACCTCTTTTGTAATATTTCCAATACATAGTGAAATACTTGACTCACTTGAGCCCATGGTTTTCTCCCTCTCCCATGGTTTTTTTCAATACTTTTAATTTTTTTTTAGAAAAGATGTTTCAAAGTTGTGTAATCTATGAAATATTCTTACAAGGGAAAGAATTAAAGCATTTATAAAACAATAAGTCTAGAGATGCACAAAATTTTATAATTTTTTTTTACAATTATTTATGTGTGAATGATAAATAATAAAATAATATTAGTAATGGGTGCAAATGAAATCTAATAAAAGCTTGTCAAGTCACCTATTGCAAAACAAATCCAAAATCATTTACACATACGCATCCAAATTCTTGCAATTAAAAAAAAAAAAAAATCTTAGGATGGAAGGAACCAAAGCATACATAAAAGCAGGTCTTTACGCGTCTAACAGGTCCCATCCCATCCCAAGTCATATATAGACATGCATTCCACTTTGTGCAATATAAGAAAAGAAAGGAAGTCGTATTCTATCAAAAAAAGAAAGATATAAAGTCGTCATGTAATATACTATATCTCACTCCTCAGCCAAAAAAAATGTAATATGAGATCCCACGTCTAACAGGTCCCATCTCTTTGTAGGGTCATGTTTTGTTGTCCTCTTTGTAGGGTTTTGGGCCATGACGAATATCACTTTTACTGTCCTCTATGTAGGGTTCTGTCTCCCTCTTTATAGGGTTATGAGCCTTATTGTATAATCTTTTGTTATTCAATAAAGCCTTGTTTTAATTAAAAAAAAAAAAAAAAAAGAGACTAGTCAATAACACACATGCCAAGGATAGAATCGTAGTTTCACCAGCTTCTTTCATTTCATTTATAATTTCCTGCTCTCTACCCCTTCATTCCTTTCCCCCACATTAAACCTCTAGAAGAAAAATCGTTAATTTAGCTACTGAGTGGAAAAAGATTCTGATATGGCTTCGTAGCCATGGCTGGTGTTTATGATAATTGGGAGAAGCTGGTGCGCGCAGGGCCGGCCCAATCATTTTGGGGGCCTCAAGCGAAATTTTAAATTGGGGCCTTTAACCATTCAATACTAAATTAAATTAATCTATCATTTACAACTAATTAAAGCCATTATATACTACTACCTACAAAATTTAATAGTTTATATATATATATATGTTGATTTTTTTTTTAGAAAAATATTTGTGTTGATTTAATTGTCCTTAATATAATGATACAAAAGTAAAAGACAAAACAAAGTAGTGTTAGGCACTAATGCATATTGCATAGCACCCCACTGGGCCACCCAATTAAAATTGTAAACTTATACCCAATAATAAATAGTCACTAACCTATCATACTAGCTCAAGCCCAATAAAAATATACCTTTATCAAAAAACTCAAGCCCATCAAAATTCTACATCAGTAGATGATTCAAGGAAAAAAAAAAAAAAACCAATTAAACTTAAAAAAAATGTAAAATCAACTAACAAGTACTTCACATGGGGGTGGGGGGCTCTAGAAAAATAAAAGGTGAGGAGGAAGAGACGGTGTGGCAGATTGGGTCACTTTGTTCACCCCACCCACATATTCAAAAGGTTCTATTTTAAGAGAGAGAGAAGAAAAGAAGTGGATGATGAAGAAGAAGGCCATGTTGTGCTGTGCTGTGTGACGCAAAATAGCAAATGAAATTGAAGGCTGACATGTAGAAGAAGCAAGAGGGTTGTTGGTCTTTCTAAAAAAAAAAAATCATAGAAGATTAAAGGTCCTGCAATGCTTTGCTATGTTGTGTGTTAGACTTTTTTTTCTTTCTCTTTACCCCAAAGTTCTTTTAAATTGGGGTCTTGTGAACCTTATTTTTTTATGATTTGGGGGCCTTGTTTAATAAGGATTTTTTGTTTTGTGCTGGGGGCCTCAAGCGATGGCCTAATTTGCTTAAGAATTAGGCCGGCCCTAGGTGCGTGCAACTCTGAAGAGAGAGCAGCTGAGGAGTGCTGACCAAGACCAAGAGGGACCCCAATGTCGCAACGACTTGTAAGCATTTCTTTTTTGGTCCTGTACAATACTTGCTATTTCTGCATGTCTAAACTCTAAACTATATGCTTGCATGTTTGAGTTGAATCAAGGCAAGCAAAACGGTTTTTACTAATAAAAGATTCATTATTGGTGTTTTTTCTTTGTCTCAGCTGTGTTAGCTAGTGCAATGGCAGTGTTAAATGGTGTCTTTAAACATAAATAAATAAGTTGATAAAAGCATTAGAAGGAGGTAAATCAGTTGAGCTATGAATGAAAATGTAGATTAGGGAAATTAATGGGACTTGTTAATTCGTTTGTTTATTATCTAATCATGGAATCATGTTTGTTATTATATATTTACTTTAATAAAAGAAAAAGGTTCTGATACGGCTTTGTAGCCATGGCTTCTAGAGTTTGTGACAATTGGGAGAGGCTAGTGCGCGCGACACTGAAGAGGGAGCAGCTGAGGAGTGACAGCCAAGGCCACGAGCCATCATTGTTCAAGAAACAAGAAGGCCACCAACATCGATGCGTTCTTACAAGCCACCAAAAAGATCCAATCCGAGGATCCCAATGTTGCAGGGATTTGTAAGCATTTAATTCTCTCTTTCTTTTTGGGGTTGGTGATGATGGTTGTGGTCTTGTGGAATGTGGATGAAGTGATCATGAGGTCATCAGCCATAACTAACTCCTGGGCTATAAATATCCATGCACATATATGCATTGTAATTCATTGATTCATAATTTCAGATTGTTCAAATTGAATGTAAGATTTAGGTGTGTTTCCTCTCTTTAGAAAATGCAAGTGTTTCATGTCTTGCATCAAACTCTACAATAGCTTTATAGGATCGATTTGTTTTCAATTTGACTTTCTTACACTGCTAGAGTCACCAGTCTTGGTACAAGGGTAAAGTGGCATGGTGGAACAATCTTGTTTTTGCTTGTTGGGGTGCCTACCTTTCTAGTATTGACATATCTCAAGATATTAATATCCATAACTTTTTGTGTTTTGTGAAGGTCCATCCTTGTAGCATAAAGTGAAAATGTATATACTTTTTTGTTTTATGGATAATCTTCAAAGTAGTAACCGATTTGCAAACAAATCTTAAAGTAAATATTCATTCCTTTTGTTGGTGTGAAATGAAAGTCAATCTTCTCTTTCACCTATGTCTGCAATCAACAAAGTCAAGAACCAGGTCCAATAGTTCTTTGCTTCTGCTTTTACTATTGCAAATGCTAAAGGGAAATATTCTTCTTTGGGATAACTGCCAACTGCAAAAATTAATTGACCACTATATGAACCCTTAAGATGGAGTGCATTATGCATCCAACCTTATGATTTGCCTGCATGCAGTCATGAATCCCCTCTTACAAGCCTCTAGACAAAGGCTCCATTTGTTTCGCTGGAAAATATTTTACCAAATGCAAATAATTTCAGGGAAAATGGTTTATTTTTCGGTGTTTGATTGCATTCTGGAAAATGCTTTGAAAAATATTTTACAGTGTTTGATGTGACGTAAAAAAAAATAAAATAAAAAAACTCCAGCCACCACATCCTCCATTGGCCACCATATCCTCCACCCACAAGAATCCACACCACCGCCCACCTCGAGCCCACGCTACTGCCCACCTCGCGCCCACCACCACCACATCCTCCACCCACAACAATCCACACCACAGATCTTTCAAGCAAATCCACCACCCACCTCGAGCCCACCGCAACCCACTAGAACAACCACCCCATTACCCAAAAATCACAACAACCACCACAACAAAGCCCCATATCACCGGGTTCAAAAAAACCACAAATCTCAACAACTACCACAACCAAAACCCACATCACCGGTGTTTAAAACCCACAAGCCATGAACAACCCGACCCACCACAATCGGCCACCACATCAATCGGCAACTCATCAAGAGTACAGATTTGTGAAGTGAGATGAAAAGGGGGTGGGGGTTTTTCGTGTGAGATTGAAGAAGGAGGGGTAGGGGTTTGCTGTGCAAGATTGAAGAAGGGGGTTGGTTTTTGCTGTGCGACAGAGAGGAAAGGGAAACGGGCTTCATACGATAGAGAGCAAGAGCAGAGAGGGAGGTTCTGCTAGAGAGAGCAGGTACGGGGAGGGAGAGCAGGTGCAGGGGTTGGGCGAGAGAGAGAGAGAGAAAGAGAGAGAGAGAGCAGAAGGGGTCGGATGAGGCGTGGGTAACAAATTGGAAAATGGTTTACGGAAAAAAATTTCGTAAACCATTTTCCGTGTTTTACTAAAAAAATTTCCAGTCAACGGAATTGATTTGTAGTTGACTATCATTTTACAGCGAAACAAACACCCACATATGATTGAAACGTTTTATAGAAAATGTTTTGTAACAAAACAAATGGAGCCAAACATACAACTTATAGAAAACAGGCTCAACATTCTAACCTGCCGTCTTAGTAAATAAATTAATACAAAACAATGACGTTGTGGTCCTTAGAACTCAGCCATTCAAACCCATTGAAAACTACGGTTATGTACTTGAGAACAAGTTGAGAATCTCTTCAATGTCATCCCGAACTCGTCCAATCCACACCACACATCCTAAAATACCATTCAAGAGTCTAAGGTTAATGACTTAAGATTTTAATTACATTTGAAATCCCCAACTGCTTGACAACCTCAGATTTTTCTCCTTTGAGTCATGCTTGTTTACTTTTTGTTTTATTTACTTAAAACGTTGTCAGTCATGAATGATGCCACGTTATCTTATTATTTATGCATGTCAAGTTAGCACTTCGTTATCCACATAATCAAAGCTCCACAATGACATGAATCAAAATGAAACTTTGTTCAAAAACTCAACAAACAAAATAAAACACAAGAATCAAACCCAAAAACATTCTAAAATATGAGTAATTATAGAATACTTCGGAAGTACATTAAATGAGTATTCCTTCCTCTCACATAAGTGGTGAGTTCCATTAATTAAATTCATAGTGAGATCCATTACTTATGTGAGAGGAGAGACTATGCATTTAATGGAAAATTATTAGGTATTCCGAGAGTACATTAAATGCGTACTCCCTCTTCTTACAGAAGTGGTGGGTCTCATCATGAATTTAATTAGCGGGATCCACAACTTCTGTGAGAGGAGGAAGTATACATTTAATGTATTCCCGAAATATAGTATAATTATCCGTATTTAATATACTTCCGGAATATCCTATCATTTTTCCCAAAATATAGGTTCAAAAAATGAATTTTTGCGAACCATTTATAAAAAGCAGGCCTTTATTTTCTAAACAAAAAAATAAAATAAAAAGCGGCCTCTACGCGTCTGATAGGTCCAAAGGTCCAAAAGTCAAGGCAGTAGATGTAATGTAGCCAATAGCAGCAATCTACAAAACCACAAGCGTTGTTCTGACCAGATCAACGGTCCAGAACAAACACAGACTCAAATACAACAGACGGCCATGATTTAAGGACAGAATCGTAATTTCCTCATAATTCCCAAAGCTAAGTTCTTCTTTCCTCTAATTTCATTTCATTTCCCGCTATCTACGCGTTTCTTTTATTGTACTCGCAGTCGCATCATTTTCCTTTCCATTCCCCCCGTTAAACCTCTAGTGGAAGAAAGATCGTTAATTAAGCTACCGAGTGAGGACGACCGAGTTCGACTCGGCCCGACTCATAGGGTCGTCAAAGAAAGAAGAAAAAACGTTTTGATACGGCGTCGTAAGCCATGGCTTCTAGGGTTGACGCTAATTGGGTGCGGCTGGTGCGCGCGACGCTGAAGAGGGAGCAGCTGAGGGGTGCCGGCCAAGGTCACGAGAGAACCCCTAGTGGGATCGCCGGTGCGGTCCCACCATCGCTTGAGAAGGCAACCAACATCGATGCGATCTTACAAGCTGCCGATGAGATCCAATCCGAGAACCCCAATGTCGCTAGGATTTGTAAGTTTTTTCTTCTTTATTTCAAATTCTGCTGAATTTCCTTTTGTTATTGTTGTTGTTGTTACTAGAATATATGCTTGGTTGAGTTGAATCAAATCAAAGAGGTTTTTGTTTGTCATATGGACTTACATTTTGATTACTTAATTGAGCTGAGAAATCAAGATTAAGCTGGAGTAGAATGTAAACATTGAAGAAAGTTTGAGTAGTTGTATATATGGGGACCGAGGGAGATAATATTTTAGGTGTTGTTCCTTTGTTGTTGTTTTAGAAGAGGAGATTATAGTTTATCTAAACATAAATAAATAAGGATATCTCTCATAGTTAGAAGGAAGGAAATCATTTGAGCTATGATAAAACTGCATTTATACGCTCAATGAAAATGTAGAGTAGGGAAATGGGATTTGTTAATTCGTTCGTTTGTTGTTTAATCATGGTAAAGAGGTACTTTAGAGGAATCATGTTTATTATTTAATATGTAATTGTGCGCCTAGGGAGTTAGTTGTGGATGATGTGATTTTGAGTTCATCGCCCATCACCAACTCCTAGGCTATAAATATCCATGCACGTGCATTTTAATTCTTTGATTCATAATTTCTGATTTCAGATTGAGTGTAAGATTGAGGTGTGTTCCTCTATCTAGAAAATGCAAGTGTTTCATGTATTCCACCAATTCTATCATAGCTTTTATAGTGTTTGTTTTCAATTTGACTTTCTTGCACTGCTAGAGTCAGTAGTCTTGGTACAGGGTAAAGTGACATGGTGGAACAATCTTGTTCTTGTTTTTTGGGGTGCCTACCTTTCTAGTATTGACATATCTCAAGATATTAATTTCCATAGCTTTAATAATATGATACTTCAATTTTTATAGATCTGATGACATATTTCATACAAGTTACATTTTTTCAATTTTAGTGTGTGAGCAGGCGTATTCCATGGCGCAAAACTTGGATCCCAATAGTGATGGTAGAGGTGTTCTTCAGTTCAAGACTGGTTTGATGTCCGTAATAAAGGTATCAATTAAGCATTAAATCTTGTTTGGGACATATTTATAATATTAGGATTTTATTATTCCTGTCTATTTCAGACGCACTGCAGAAAACATTGCTTGTGCATGTTGTATTTTCTGCTAAATTTTAATCATTTCGAGTGATGAGGACTTGACTATTTTTGCAGCAAAAACTTGCCAAAAGGGGTGGGGCCCAAATAGATCGTAATCGTGATGTCCAACTCCTGTGGGATTTTTACAAACAATACAAGAGTCGGTATAGAGTGGATGATATTCAAAGAGAGGAACAAAAATGGCTGGAATCTGGAACCTTTACTGCTAACCTTGGAGAGTATGGCTAACTAATGCTGTTATATTTGTTCTCTCATGACTTATTTGTTTACTTAGATCCAATAATATTTACATTCATTTTTTTAGTACAGTAACTGGGAACTGGATCATACTGTTTCCTGTTCCTCTAGAGAATTCTATGTTGCATTTCAGAATTAATCCCATGAAATACTATAATCAAAAGTTAAAATCTGGTCACGTATAGTCTTAGTAGAATGAGCTGCTTGTATATGGATGAAACATCATTTGATTTTACAATTTAGTCTATGCAATCAATTGAGGTGAAATAGAAATGATCAACAGGAGAGGGTATCTTTATTGAAGTAAGAGCTATGGCACCTTTGCTCTGTTGATAGAATTGGATAACATGCTTCAGGTGCTGTAGCAAAAGGTTTTGTTTCCTGTTTTTTGTCTTCAATCTGTAGTGGGCTAGCTTTCTTCTTTTTATCTGGCTAGCCTTTCATTAAAGTGAATATTCACTCTGCATCTTTTAAATGTCTTCTTTGTACTTTGGAATTGATTTTGCTATTATCTTCATTGATTAAAGATCCATAGTATATGTCAAGAGCCTAGTAGCTTAACTGGCATTTATTAGCCTCCTCTATAAAGAGAACCAGGGTTCAAATCCCCCCTCCCAACTATCGAATTATAAAAAAAAGAACGGAAAAAGATCCATGGTATATATGTATTATTTGATTTCTCTAGGTTATTTCCTAGTCATTGTTTCTTTGTAAGGTTCCTTGGTAGGAGAAGGTGTGGGGCCACACCAGGACATGACCAGGCATGCGCGTCCATTACATAGTAAGAACAAGGCCTTGACATCCATGCCAATGGAAGGCTATTGCATGGGCATTCATGCCAGGGCAAGCCTAGGAATGAGAAACCATGCCATTGCTTGACCAGCCATCCCATGGAACACCCAAGTATCTGCAGTCCAAGCTTGGCAAGGCCAAGAGATGCTTCGTCATATTCGCAGGCTTGCCTCTAATAAAGGATGAGCTTAGGCCTTTGGGAATCTTATGTTGGTTAGAAAGTTTTTGTGTATGCACTTATATAGCAACTTAGATGCTGCTTGATTGGGTTAGTTTTTTTAGCTCACTTTATAAGTTGTATTTGAGATTTTTTTTTTTTTTATAGGTATTTGAGATTTCTTCTTTTTATTAGATTTGGATATCATATTTGTGTTTCTGATAAACATAATGAAGGCTTGG
>BKZX01016820.1:0-10131 GCA_014362285.1 Fagus crenata
TGAAATGTTTGATTCCATAGACTTGGGTATCGTCTTATGAAATATTTTGTTTCCATGGACTTGGTTGTCGTCCTATGGAAAATTCTGTTCCATGGACTTGGCTGTCGTCCTATGGAAAGTTCTGTTCCGTGGACTTGGTTGTCGTCCGATGGAAAATGTTATTCCGCGGACTTGGTTGTCGTCCTATGGAAAATGTTGTTCCGCGGACTTGGTTGTCGTCCTATGGAAGGATCTTTTTCTTTTTGTTACCATAGACTTGGTTGTTGTCTTATGGATATTTTGTGTGTATATGTGTTTTTTTTTTTGCCATAGACTTGATTGTCGTCTTATGGAAATTTCCTTTCCCATGGACTTGGTTGTTGTCCCATGGAGGATTTCTGGTTTCATGGACTTGGTTGTCGTCCTATGAAAGATTTCCTGTTCCGTGGACTTGGTTGTCGTCCCACGGAAGAATTTTTGTTCCCATGGACTTGATTGTTGTCCTATGGGAAATTCTTGGATTTGATTAAGTCGTGGGAGTTGTCCCGTAGACTCAATCTCATCGTGAGTTTGCTTGTTGCAATTTCATTACTCATTTGCTTGATTGCTTTGTGTTTCTTCCTTTTTGTAGGTGTGGATGATACCATACATGTATTGGAAGATATTGGTGGAGTAGGGACCACCGGTGAGGTTACTGCTGTTAGTCCACCACCAAGGCCTACTATTGAAGCCGGTTCAAGTATTGGTGTTGGCGGCTTGTCCGATGAAGTTGTTGACTTCTTGAAAGAGTTTGATGCGAAGGCACCCAATCCTCACCCCGAGCAGTACTTTTGGTCTTTCAACGGGCCTTTGGTGCCTTTTGGTGATTTCTAGGTTCTCAATGATTGTTTGCCTTATTTGTCAAGGCTGTCTGCTGGACACAGTGATTTTACCAAAGGCTTCAAGCTCAGCATTGGGCTTGGTGGACCCATGTTATTCCTGCTTGGTAGTGTGTTGGCTGCCATGGACGAATCCAGCCTTGAAGATGTGACCAAAACTCAGATTCTTGCATGGAGGAGTGTAATTCAAGACCTCATGGATGTTGGCTTTGATTTGGGGTTCATGATTGAGCGTCTGCGGTAGACAGCCCAGTGTTTGTTTGGCAAAAGGATTGCGGATGAGATAAAAGCACTTCAGCACCAGATCGCCCTTCTACAAGACTCCTTGGCTGAGCTGACTGCTTATCAAGATGAAATGATGTCCACGGGAAGGATGGTTCTCAGGTCTGAACGCAGTGGATCATTCCTTGACAGCCTTCCCGATTGACCTTTGTAGTTTTTCATATTTATCCTTTTGTGATGACTATGTTTTAGTCTTATTCTCAAACACTTGTATGTATGTTTTGTGGTGGCCAAGTTTTGGCTTTTCTTTTTTGGACAAATGACCAAGTTTTGGTCTCTTTCTTTTTTTTTTTTTTTTGGACAAATGACCAGGTTTTGGTCTCTTTGAATGCTCATGTTCGTACTTTATTCAATCATGATATATCTAATCTATTGCCTTTTGTAAGAAAAATCTTGAGCATGTGATAATTCTTTGATTTCTTGGCAAAACATAGATATTGCATGTCATGATTTGTTAATAATACAACATGGTTCAAATTGTTCCAAAACAAAAGATTCCATATGCTTGGCTAATAAAAGTGCAATCTTACGAGTAATAACGCTTCAGCCATTTTCCGTTGATGGGATCCACCAGAGTCGTGCCATCTGCGGTGGATAGCTTATAATAGTCACTATCATATGCTTCGCGGATCAGGTATGGCCCCTCCCAGTTTGATGTTGACTTAGATGGCGAAGGGACCTCTCCTCACATGGTCCACTATTCTTAGGACCATCTGGCCCTTGGCAAAATTCTAGTCTGCCGCGCCTTTTCATAGGCGTTGGCAAGCTTTTGATGGTACCGTGGACTACGGACTTGGGCTAGCTATGTTCTAGCCCCCAAGTGTGGAAGAGTCATGTTCTGTAGACTGGTGGATTTCTTGTGTGGCATGGTTGTAGCCTTGAGATTCTGCTTCAGCATAGGAATTAGCTACTGAGTTTTGTCTGGTAGACCTTCTAGGCGGCATGATTGTAGCCCCCAAGTGCTGTGGATCAGTTTCAAGATGATGGAATGAGGGAAGATTTGCAACTCAACTCCCCAGTGGAGTCGCCAAAATGTGGATGCCAAAAATTTCAGCACCGTATGGGCCGCGTACCAGTCTGCGAGAAGGGTGAGTACGGGCCAGATTTGTGTGTATGGGGGATGTTGAGCCCAAAACTCGACTCCAAGTGTGGTAGACCACTTAGAGGCTAATGGTGCATTTCCCTCTAACACTCTCTGATCCACTGTGATGCACTACTCGTACAAGGATTACGGTGGACTAGTGTAGCCAATGCCGCAGATCAAAATGAGCTGGTAATCTTAAACTTTACTTCCACCAGACTAGCACACTCAGTGATTGCAACATGATGTTAATAACACATGAGAAATGTATTACAAACTCACACATGATAAAGAAAATCAATCTCATAGGCTGAGATTTAATACAATGAACTCAGCCTTTTCAAGAAGCAATAATCAATGGTAGAAAATACAAAGTGTAAGATAAGCCATAAAAATCAAAAGTCGGTCCCGTGGACTAGGGTGCTGAGCACAAAACACTTGATTTCCTCCATAACTTGTAAGAAAGGCATGATCAGAGCAAAGAAGCATAACAAATCAGAGCAAATCACAGAACTTAGGTGATTTGGAGTAGGAAGAGAACCATTTACTGTGCAAAACGTACATGAGTCGGTACGAAGTGTTTGGTTGAGTGTTTGTTGGGAAATTTTCTGTTGTGGCAGACTAAAAGTGTTTTTAGTCTACCGTGGACCTACGGGAAGTGTCCCGTGGACTGCTGTTGGCTTTGTATTTCTAGAGCTTTTGAAGTCAGCTCTAATGGAGAAATTCCAGTCTAAGGATTTCAGACCAGCTAAAAGACCAACCCTTTTTTCTTCTTCTCAGCCCTATTTATAATGGTGTTTATGTCTAATGGTTTGATTTGTTATCCTCTTCATCATGAGAATCATTGTTTAACCAAGAGATAAAGGGGTGGAGGTCTGACAGATTTTAATTTTTGGGGCTGAGCTGATGGTTTTCTGTCTGCCGTGGATCTGATTTGATCTGCGGCGGACGGCGGGTTTTCAGGCCATTTATGAGGATGGATGTGATAAGCATTTAATGCTTGATGATGGCCTGAAACATTTAAGATGACTTGACTCATGCACGTTTTGCATTAATTAGATTTGAGCTTACCATTTTTGGTATTTTTCCCCCAGCAGATCAATACCATTTCTGTTACGGCAGATCAAATAAAATTGGAGTAAATTGGTTCCCCTACCTCCAAACCTTGCTTCCTAAGTTCCATGATGTGGAGGAGCAAGGACCACCGGAGTGCTGGGCTGTGGTGGTCACTGCTCTCGAGTGGTGGTGGCCATGGCAGACCTCTTGAGTCTTTTCAGCCTTGGTTGTGATTTTGTTTCAGTTGGTGCTGCCGTGGACCATTCTGTAACAAGGTCCACCGCGACCAGTGGGTAAAGAAAATGACCAGCAGGTGTTTCATCATTACTTGCTGCAGTTGATACTGATCTGGACGGCCATGGGAGATTTCTTGGTCTTTTCAGCCCTTGCATCATCTTCCTCATCATCCCCTTCATTGCCCATCACAGCTGGTGCCGCCGCAGATTGCTTTTGTGGCTGGGTTTGGTTGTGAACTGCTGGGTAGTCTACCGTGGACCACTGGGTAATCTACCGTGGACCACTGGGTGATCCGCCGTGGACCACTGGGTGGCGTGGATGACCAGCTTTCTTCATATTTTCTGGGCTGCCGTGGACCATATTTTCTGGAACCATGATGTTCATTTGTGGGTTAATGGTGAAAACCAGCTTTTGTCATGATTATTGTAGCTTTGGAAATATGATTTTTGCCTTGGAAATGTTTCTTCTTCAGTGCCTTGAGCACCGTGCCAAGAGAGGAGGGAAAATGGTGCTTGAGAGCCATTTTTCCCTCTCTTTTTCAAATTGTTCCAGAATTCTCCTTTGTGCGGCAGACTGAAATTTGGAGGGTAATGGGCTGGACTTGAACTTGAAGAGTGAATGGGCTGGGCTTTCATTAATTGACTTCGTATTTGGGTCCGGTGGATGGCTTTTTTGGGCCATTTCTCCTCATGTGCTGTCTACCGTGGATCACTGGCGTTGTTGGGCTTTGGGTCCCTGGTGGACCACTGAAGTGTTGGATTTGATCCACGGTGGACCGAGAAAAAACGAGCCTCTACATTTAGCCCCCCGAGCCCGAATCATACGTGATGTGTGGTTCGGGTGAGTAGTCCGTGGAACACACATGCACCCATGCATGTTGTAGTATTTCTTTTCCCACTCTTTTTCTTTTGTACGTGGGTTCCTCATTTCATGGAGTTGGGTTCGTAGATCTTCCGCGACTTTGAAAGGAGATGTATGATGCACGAGTCTGCCACGACTTTGAGTGAAATATGAGTTGTATGGGTCTACCACGACTTTAAGTGAGATGTGAAGTGCGTGGATCTACCACAACTTTGAGTGAAATATGAGTTGCATGGGTCTACCACGACTTTGAGTGAGATATGAGTTGCATGGGTCTACCACGACTTTGAGTGAGATATGGTGTGCGTGGGTCTGCCACAACTTTGAGTAAATGTAAGTTGCATAGGTCTGCCACGACTTTGAGTGAGATATAGTGTGCGTGGGTCTACCACGACTTTGATTGTGATGTGTTTTTTTTTTGTAAGACCAACAGTGTTAGTTCCACATATAAGCAAGGAAGTGAATCAAAACCTGTTGTTGTCTTCAGTAGACTATGGTAAGCCCATAAAGCATTTGTCTCATGAGAGCTTCCACTTCTGCCATAGGATGATGCTTAGGATGTGTATTTGGTTCGTAGCATCCATTTTCCTATTATCTCGCAGACATAGAAGCGTGGAGAAGTGATGCTTGAATATGATCTTGTGGAGTACGCCAAATCGTATGATTTGCTTATGAACGAAGTCTACCACAGTAATGCTCGTAGTAAGATGTGAAGGATCTTGGGCTACTAGTGCTTCTTTGTGAGTGGTGAGTGTTTGAATGCATGACTCAAGTGTTTGGAAACTTAAGAATGCCCTTATGGATCTTCAAAGTGTGAGAGATGACATTGAAGAAGCAACTTTATGCATTGATACTAGTATAAGCCGTGTGGCTGAGTTGGTGAAGGAATGTAGAGAAACCACTGGTGTTGTGTCTACGGTATGCGGTTTCTTCAGCGGACTCCTTTATTTGTTCAATGGTAAGTGAAAGGCATGTGCCTTGATGGATCTCCAAGTGATAGAAGCCCCCAAGCACCTTCTTTGATTCAGACGAATTCAAAGCTCACTGATATGTACTTGATTTATCATTGTGATAATCTTTTTGTGGTAGTTTGACCCCTCGGGTTGCAAGTGAATACATTTGGATGACATTCAGTGGTTTGGCAGCAAACAAATCTTGATGATGACTCCAAGCTTTTAACAGCTTTGCTTCTGGTAGACCAAAAGATTGCTAATACATCTTGCAATAGCTTTGCTTCTGGCAGACCAAAAGATTGCTAATACATCTTGCAACAGCTTTGCTTCTGGCAGACCAAAAGATTACTAATACATTCTGCAATAACGTTGTTCACTGATTCTGTAGCAATGTCGTTGACTGATGTGCAGTAACGTTGCTAACTGATCTGTGGTAACTTTATTCACCTTATTGTAGAGTAATGTTGTTTACTAGTCTGTGGTTAGACTCAGTAGCTTGATATTCAGCGGTAGACTTTGGCGAGCTCATGAATGATGAATTGATGAAATCATCAAGACTTAGCCCCCATGTATGAAGAAACTTTGAGATAATCATGTTTTGGAGACTTGCTAGATGTGTGGATCGGGTCGACTTGTACTTGTAAAAGGTGTGACACACTTTGATGTAGTCTACCGTAGCATTCCTCATGGTTGCCAATGATAGCCAAGTGATGAGAGTTGTTGGTAGAGTCTTTTTGAGAGCTTGCTTGATGATGCTTTCAAGAGATACTCTAGAGAAAATGATTTGCCAATTATTTGAGGCGAAAGTTGCAAGAAATTTCTTCACAATCATGTTGGTACTAAAAGTTGGACATTTGCTTTAGAAGTCTACTGCTTCTTTGCTCATGTTGGGCTAAAAGTAACCAACAACCGGTGTCTGCCGTAGAGACGTGTTCCTCCGGTGAAATTTGCAAGTTTGCTTATGTACTTCTAGCAACTTATTCTATACTTCTTGAATATTTGTACACCTTGCTAAGACTCCTTTAGTGGTCTGCCATAAGGATCTCAAGATATCAAGACACAACATTTGAGTTCCTTCAAGTCTGCCGTACCTTAAGGAGATTTAAACTTAGCTTTCAATGGTGTTCTTTGGTCTTCATGATAGAATGAGAATTCTTCAAATTCTTTTCTCAACAAATCAGTAATGGGTGCGTCTATTGATTGATTGATGACTTGAGAAACTAAGGTCGTAAGACCTCCTGTATGGCGGTTTTCATGTCTTTGTGCATCTTTGATCTTCCAATGCATTGTGATGATCTCATGCGTGATGGCTAGATCGGCGAGATATGCTTCACATTTTAGCACTTTGTTTGAAATAAAAGAGCAAGCTTTTTCAAATAAATCAAATCAAGAGAGCAGTTGTGGCTTGGCTCTTTACTAATCTTGGAGATTTGAAGATATTCTTGGATTTAGATGGTTGTAGTAGACCTTGTGTGAGTCTGCCAGAACGAAAGAGATGTTGCTGCAGACTACTTGGTCAGCTGAGATTCTGCCATCAAATAGAGTTGATGAACCAAGAAATAGTGTTGGAACCATTGAATGGCATAAATAGATGCTAGTCATGGTCGTTCAGCCCCCAAGTAGCAAGCCTCGGCATCTTTAAATGTATGGTTGACATTGTGAATGGGTTGTTCAAGCCCATTGTTGCCTTCTTAAGTACAAAAGCTCTTGTTTCCCAATTATTTGCAGCAAAATATATTCATAAAGGCTTTCCAAATATTGGTGTATATATAGTGGGCAACTTGGCCATGATTCGTTATATTGGCATTCAGTAGACCAATAAAAAGAAACTCATTTCTTCAAAATAAGAGTATAAGTTAGAGATGCTAATATGGGTACAAACCTCCATATGTTGGATGATGATTTCATTTTTTGATTGCTGCAGATCAAACACCTTGCTGATGAAGTTGCTGTAGAATCTGTTGATAACGTTACAGCAGACTTTGATGATGAAGTTGCAGCAGATGCTGCTTGTAATGTTACAGCAGACTTCGTTGATGATGCTGTAGCAGATGCTGCTTGTAATGTTACAGCAGACTTTATTGATGAAGTTGCAGCAGATGATTGATGTTGCTGAATAAGTTTACACTTTGAAAGTGCAGCAGCAAATTGATGCTGCTAATGACTGATGTTGGTCCACCGTGGATGCTGAATAGGTTTGATAAAACCAGCAGGAAGTAGTTTTTTCACCTCTTGTGTGATTTGTGCCTCCACTTCCGTATGGAAGGTCCTCATGGGCTGTACCACAGGTCTGGTGCCGGGCTCCACATTCAAGGAATGAGCCACTAACCCCAGATCTATCCCCGGCGTCTCATGATAATCCCAAGCAAACACATCTTTATACTTATGCAGCAGATCAATCAAGCATTTTCTTTCTTTGGCAGATAAAGACTTGCTAATTGATATAGGCTTAGTAATATCAGGATCATCACTTAAATTAATTACCTCAAGCTCCTCTTTGGAAGTTATGTTTGGTTCAGCTGTGGTGGACTTTTCCTTGCTCATTGTCGTAGACTCTGTCTGGTCTACCATAACTTCTGCTCCAGGATTCCTCACCGTGGATGGTGCAGGGTCCACCGTAGACCCTCCAGGGTCCATCGCGGTGGACTCTGTTTGATCCACCACAGGTCCTTCAGAATTAATTGCCGTGGACTCTGTCTGATCCACCGCAAGTCTTTCAAAGTTAATTGCCCTGGACTCTGTCTGGTCCACCGTAACTTTTTGGTGATTCATTACCGTGGACTGTGCATGGTCCACCGTAACCTTTTCAGAATTCATTGCTGTGGATTGTGTTTGATCCACCACAATTTTGCTGGAATTTTCTGTCTGCTGTGTCAAGTGGCATGAGGGCTGCAGATCACCCTCTTCAAGTGTGGGATGATGATGATGACTGATATTGGTCCACCGTGGATGAAATTCCAGAGTGGAGAATGATTTTGTTGTAGTACAAGCTACTTGGATGTTGTAGTAGACTACTAAATGATGTTATTCCCGCCGCGGATGAGATTCCAGATTGGAGGATGATTTTGTTGTAGCAAAGCTACTTAGATGTTGCAGCAGACTGCTAAATTTTTTTGTCATTTTCACTGCAGATGAGATTCTGACTTGGGGAATGATGTTTGCGGCAGATGCTACTTGGGTGTTGTAGCAAAGGCTGCTAATTGTGTTGGTCCCACCGCGGATGAAATTTCGGCTTGGGGGATGATGTCTGTGGTAGATACTACTTGGGTGTGTATTCTTGCCTTTGTCAACTTTCCTTCTTCCTCATTTTTGTAGATGCTAGTAATAACATTAGGATGAAGGAGAATGAAGATGTTGATGTCACCAAGGCCCTTGGATTGGTTGCTGGTGTTATGGCAGATGCCCTTATAGTGGACTTATTCAATCTGGCTTTACGGTAGACCTCCTGTAGCAGATTGATTTAGTATGGTATTACGGTAGATCTCCTTGTATCATCAATTCCATATTGTTGACATTTCCATGAGCAACTGTAGGAGTGATGACTTTGCCTTTATCATGCCCTGGAAATAGATTTTATGGAACTCTTTGTTGAGCTTGTGGGAGCTCTAAGGTTCCAAATAGGATTCCATGGTGGACCTTCCGAGAGAAATTTGTAGTCTACGGTAGCATGACGAATAGATCTATGGTGGCAAGACTTAAGGTCTTTCTTTTGTTTGGCCATTGCTGGTAGGTCTCATTCTGTTTCTACCCCCTTGAGTTGTGTAGATAGGAGATATACATGCACATACTTTGAATGTTGTGTGTTGATTTACCGTAGGCTCTAGTGCGCCTATGGCTTATGTTGTGGAGGGAGTTTCTCTCTTCGGAGCTACCCCTTGTTTTGGTAGCATTCCAGCTGACGGTATCATCATACGGGCAAGCTATATTATAGTGGGAGGCTTCCTTAGTTGAGGAGTTCCCCGTTGCTAATTCATACTTAAGGCTTTGTGAGGGATGAATTTGTGGCAGACTTGGAAGTTGCTCCAGAAGTCTGCAGTAATATTGATAGCGCCATTGGCCATGGTATGCGGGCTGAGGGCATTAGCTCTCCCATGACAACCACATCGGATGTTCCACGGACTTGGCCGTGTTATGTGAGACGTCTTGGTAGACTTGATTGTGTCATATTTTTGCCATTCCATAGACTTGATCGTATGGAGTGTTGTTCTATTGACTTGATTGTCATCATGACTCCGTTATTCCATAGACTTGGTTGTTGTCATATGAAAATTGTCGTTTCGTAGACTTGGTTGTCGTCACTTGAAATATTCTGATTTCACAGACTTGGCTGTTGTCATGTGAAGTATTTTGATTTCATAGACTTGTTTGTTGTCACATGAAATATTCTATCGCCGTAGACTTGGCTGTTGCCCCACGGGAGATTCTGTTTCCGTAGACTTGGTTGTCATCTTACAGAAAATTTTACTTCCATAGACTTGATAGTCGTCTTATGAAAAATTTCTGCTCTCGTGGACTTGATTGTTGTCCTATGGAAGATTTTCTGTTTCGTGGACTTAGTTGTCGTCCTATGGAAGATTTTTTTGTTCCATGGACTTGGTTGTTGTCCTACGGAAGATTTCTGGTCTCATGGACTTGGTTGTCGTCCTATGAAAGATTTTCTGTTCCATGGACTTGGTTGTTGTCTCATGAGATATTTTGATTCCATAGACTTGGGTGTTGTCTTATGAAATATTTTGATTCCATAGACTTGGGTATCATCTTATGAAATATTTGATTCCATAGACTTGGGTGTTGTCTTATGAAA
>BKZX01016825.1:0-27614 GCA_014362285.1 Fagus crenata
TACATATATCTAATCAAGGAAGGTTTAAGGCTTGGTCTTCGTTTCCATGAGCTTGAGTCTGTGACATTGACTGTAAAAGAAAACATGGTACAATAAGTATGCAATAACTAGGATTTAATAACCAATTTTTCCACATTACAAATATCTTTACCTCAGACACAAAACTTTGGGAAGGCATTGGATTTGTTAAGTGTATAACTCCATCATGTGAATGTGGCATGGACACTGGATATTCCTACAATACAAAAATATATATATATGTATATATATATTCAACCATAAGCCCCAAAATAACATCTTTGCTACATATGAATAATAACAGTGCAAATCACCTATACTTACCGTGTTTGATGTAGAGCAATCTCCATAAGCACTACCTCCAACCTAGGCCATCCAATCACAATTAAACCAAAATTAATAAACAATAATAGACTAGGATATTAAAAGAAGTGTGGTCTTTTAATTATGTACCCCAGTAGTTGATGTTGAATTAGCAAGATTCCTAGCAACGGCATTGTTCCTTTTCTTCTTTGGTTTTGAAACCGCTTCCTCCATTGATGACTTTAGCCGTTTCATCCTAGGTCGACCCTTACGCTTCACAACCGTAGGACTCCTTACAACTTCAGTCCTAACAACACCAGGAGCAGCTCCAACACTATTCTTTCTCTGAGACGAGGGTTGTTTACCACATGAACGAGAAAAATTGTCTTTCAAATCAATTAACAACTTTTCTAGAACATTAAAATTCTCTACAGACTCAGCCCCTATCTCAAGCACACCGACTGCTAGTCTATGTAACTTCTCGTACCTTTCCAAGATAGGGTTATGTTGTACATCATCTGTACAAGTGGAGACGTAAGTGTGTTTTCTTTTGATATTCTTTCTCCACCTGTCTAGTATATACCTGTCAGGAAGTATAGTCACACGTTGCTGGGAAAGCACAAATAAGGCATGCCTACATAATATCCCCCTAAACTCAAACATGCGACATACACAGCCAACCAAGCATTCAGAGCTATTGAATCTCACTTCAAAAAGCTTCCCTGGGCATGCTTCATCTTCAATCTTGTATTTGACTTCATCACTACCTCTAACAAGTTCATTTACTATACAACCTTGTCTCCCAGCAAATTCTAGTCGCACCCGCTTAAAAATCTCATGGGTGTAAGCTTCTTGGAATTGTTTCTCCATAGGAGATGATGATGAACACTCCAGCTTGTCTTTGAAACACTCAAAATCTGATAAAATCTCTTTTTCAACCTTATTCCGCATTGCCTTCTCGAATTGCTCCACAAATACTTTCAAAGTTGTAGAGCTATGTACATAACCATCAAAAAAGGCATTCATTGATTCCGAACGTTGGGTTGACGACATTCCCGCAAAGAAATTGGAATTGAGAAATGCGGGAACCCATCGCTCCCGTTCCTCATATAACTTGGCCAACCACTCATTCTCCTCAAGATGATGTAAAGTGATGGTATGATTCCATTTTTCTTCAAACTCTTCCACTGTCATAGAATCATGCACGGCTTTAAGCAAATAATGCCTTATATCTTGATAAGCTTCCAATCCAGCAAGCTTTACTGGCAACTTCATCGTAATATGCCAAATACACCAATGATGAACAGTTTCCGGAAAAACTATTTCAATGGCCCGCCGCATTGCTTGGCATTGGTCTGTGATAATGGCTTTTGGAGCTATGTCACACATACTTTGCAACCATTGCCTAAATACCCACACAGACGAATCCGTGTCTTCACTTGACAATAACCCACAACCAAGTATAATAGATTCACCATGATGATTAATTCCAATAAAAGGGGCGAATGGCATATCATACTTGTTTGTTAGATATGTGGTGTCGAACGTAATCACATCGTTAAAGGATTCGTATGCTGCCCTACTCCTCGCATCAACCCAAAATACATTTCGCACACGTAACTCATCATCCAAATCCAATGCATGGTAGAAGTTAGAATTTTTAGCTTGCATTCTAACGAAGTAATCGTGCAAGGCTTGTCCGTCACCCTCCTTACACTTTAAACGACGTTCCTTTTCAAGAAAGTTGCGAACATCTCTTTGATTATACGTCACATTTTCATAACCCCCTGCTTCAACGACGGAAGCCTTAATACTACTATTTATCCTAACACCGGCATTGTCATTAATCAAGAGTCTCCTTCTTGTATCCGTGCTTATATGCCGAAAAGCAGCAAAATGCCTAGATTTACTAGGACTCAACTCATGGTTATGATCCTCAATAAAACTCAATATCCTCCATTTTTTATCCGCAATATCCATCGAAGCTTTGATCCCAGCTTCACACGCATTTTTTATCGTCGACCTCTTCTTGGAAGGATCATCAACCGAACTACTGTATTTTCCCTCTCGGTTACACTTCAAGTTTACATAAGAAGTCTCACTAAAGCCCTTCTTTTTTCTTGAATTCCTTGTCATTGTTGCAAATCCTTTCGAATAAGCATAATGCTTATAAAATTCAATGACTTGTTGAAGTGAATCAAACTCCATTCCAACCCTTGGTTCAATCACTGAATTCCTCACACTCTCAGGTGTATCCTCCTGTATGTTTCCCTCAACAGCCTGTGGTAAATCCTCCACAAAACTATTACTAGCACCAAAGGATCTAACACCATCCATCTCTTGTGTACTCATGACTGCAACAACCTATAAGCCAAATACCAAAGTTAATTATAACATGTAATGTAAACTCTACGAAATAATTTATCATGTACCAATAATGATATACAACCTAAACCTAAAGTATAACATTGTGACTAGTATCAATAACAGAAAACATTCAAACACACCAACACACACTCACTAAAATTATCATTAAAAAATAACAAGATATCATGAAGATGCAGATACACCCTTTTAACTGTTTTCATGTTCCATGTTCTGAAATGAAGCTATTTAGGACTTTTTTGGATCTTGTACTGTTTCTCAATTGACAAGCTATGAACTTTATATTTTTTTGTAACTATTTTTTCATAACATCCATAGAAACCAACATGTACCAACAACCTATGTAACATCCTTAACATCCATAGAAAGTGTGGACAATTATCTTTAAGTTTGGACATTATTGTCCACATTTTTTGGTAAATGGTAATAACATGCAAGTGAACCCAGAACCAACATAGCAACAATTACATTTGAAAAAACCCATTATCATTAAAAAAATAACATGAAAAAACCCATTAAACATCTATAGCCATAATACAATAATCATGAATATTTTGCTAAACCTAAAACAAGCATAATTTTTTTTTGTTTTTTTCATTTTTTATTACACAAAAAAATATGTACAGATTATCACTAAAAATAAACTTAAATAATATACACAACTAACAAAAAAGAAAAAGAGGAAAAAAAAAAAAAAAAGCATACCACGTGAACAGTGCAGTCAATGCACCAGTGCAATGGACCTCCAAAACTCCAAAACTCACGTTCAATGCTGCTCTAAATCTCAAATGTTGGTCTCTGTCTCTGCTCCAAATGGTGACTTTGTTTCAAGCTCAAGCTCAAGCTCAAGCTACAATGGCAGCAACACTGTTTTACAGAAAAAGGTTTCTATGTTTAGGATTATTGTTTCATTATTATTGGCAAGAAATAATAACTACCAAAACTTCAAAAATCCAACCTTAAAACTGACTTGATCTTCTCGGCTAAGTGTCTTTTTTTTTTTACTTTCTGCTTGCTGTGGTTATGGAGGACGTGTGTTTCAGACTTCCACGGACATGCTGAAGAAGAAGACAGGCGGAATGGAGGGAAAAAAATAAACACCAAGTGGACCTCTCACGTGCTTTGCCATGCCCCATTTTTAGCCAAATTTTTAGTGTGTTTGGCAATAAGGATAGTTGCATTCTTAATGAAAATTGCTGATTTTGCACTTATGGGACCCGCAGATGGACTTGCTGCCGTGGCCCAGTTATTGGCTGCCACATCCATGGTGTGAAAACACTGTTTCACACCATGGTGTGAACGTAGCAGCTTCCTTATTTTAATTTTAAGTAGTATGGACTGAATCTTAAAAACTAACTCTACATGGGAGAGGTTTGTCGATAAACCACAAAGCTATAATAAGATATGCTTAAAGAAGTATTACCTCGTATAATTGTTACTGTGCTCTATTCTTTTTTTATTTATTTATGCACAAGTGTTCGAGTCTTCGTCCCAACTAATCCTACAGGCCTGTATAATCCATCGCCTCAGAGGGATCTAGTATCATAAAACCTATCTCTATTATAGTGAGTGAGATCCAAAGATGTGATACGTGAGAAAAATTAGATGTAATGATTATATAATTTTCATCACTTAAATTAGTAATTTTGCTTTTAATTATAAATTTTTATATATGAACGAGTCTAAATGTACATTATTTGTTTTTTTTTTTTTTATAAATAAAAATTTTCTAAGAACCTTTTACTTGTCGACCAAGATATAAGCGATTCCAACTCCACAAATGTATTATATTCAAGAATAATCAACTAGACTTCTCTACTTAAGCTTTAGCTAACATCAATTGAATTTTGGTTCCTGTTTGTGCTAAGAGTTGCATGCACAAAAGAGATGGGATTATAAGGAAAGCTTAAACAGTTTCCAGGGCTATACTAAACGAACTGAAGCTATATCTTCTAAATCTATCGGGCCTCAGGCATACTTGTTTCACTACCTGGTTAACAAAAAGTCATGCGCAAAGAATCTTGTGATTTAGTGATATTGTTTGGTAATTTCGGTTCTTTCGTTCCATCGAGAGAATTTGGATCAGAATCCCCTCATTCCACTTGCACGTGCCCAGACCATTACAAAGCAACACAATATTTACCTATTGAAATCAGGTCATTCCAAAATGACATCAAAACAGTCATAATTACTTTTTATAGATGAGCAAGGCACGGTAAAAACATCACAGCAAAACAGAGGATTACATTGGGCTTCAGACTTTTTACTGCTATACAACAACATATGACTAATTACCTTAAAACATATGAAATACTACTTACAACACAGGACTAAAGAAAGAAAAAGGTATGTACAACAGTAAACCCATGTAAACAAAGGAGATATAAGTGGATTGGAAAATATGGAACAGGACAAATCTTCCTTTCTATTCCACAGTACATCTTGGAATGACTAGTGCTCAAAACCACTCAACCATACATTTCGGGTAGAAACCTTCATTGGCAGCAGCAGAAGAAAGACTTTGTAGTTCTTTCTGAACTTTCCGCCTCTCATAAAACACTAAACATGCTAGTGAAGTGCACTTGACACCACTTTCCACGACCCAATCACCACCTCCACAATGTCGACATATAGCAGCAAGGTGTTGCATCTCTCTCTCCAATTTTGAAGTTCTTCCAATCACAGTAGTCGCAGCAGCAGCTCCCTTTTTCAAACATTGATTGCATAAACGGGCTGATGCCTGGACCTACTCACCACAAAGTATACAATGTTTTGAGAGATAGTAATAATCAATTCTGGTTCGGTGTGGATTTGGAGCAGAGAAGGGGCGTTTAGCAAAGGCTTCCCTGGCAGGACGGGGCATCTCTATAAACCACTGGTTCAAGTCGGCTCCAACAAGTCCAAATACTCGCTGCAAAGCTGGGATTATTTGTTTGTTGATGTAGTATAAATCATTTAATCTAAAGGGGGAATCCATTGCTAAAAGTTCCAATGGATCAACAACCATATCAATTAGACAGGCCCTAGGCTCCCCATGGATTACAACATAAGGTATTCACTTTGCATAGCATGGTTCTGCCCTGGGATCAGCTCTCATTGCTTTAGTGGCCACAATCGCTGCTGGTGGGAGAGATGAAGAGCCCTTTGTATAGTAGGTACCTAATCGAACCTCCTTGGCAAAAACAAAATTCTGAAGAGTAACCCTGCCAAATAAAATTCGGGTCCATTGAAGCTGCAAATACGCTTTAACTTCAGAAATGTCCTGATGTTCAAAAAAGTGTCTCAACGACTTCTCCAGTGTCTTGGCAATAGCTGCACATGTATCCCTGCGTACTGTCTCAATACCTTTAGCATCAAACACAGGTTTAGTCTGTTCTGGGCTCTCATAACTGTAACCAACATAGTGTTTCTTAGTAAGGAGGAAGCATGGATGATAAACTTTCTCCATTTTCAAAGTGACTGGTTTTGGATTCATAGCAGTGATTGTAGATGCAATCTCATTCCCAATTTGAAAAGACTCTTTGACCGTGCGTCCTTTGAGGAGGACAAACAAGCTGTCAGTATCACCATAAATAACTTTCGCTTTCCACTTATCATGTGCATTCACAAATGAAATTGCCTTTTCAAGAGTACTACGGCCACATTGAACGATACTGTCTGCAAGCTTTGCACAAGGCATGCGACCACTAAATCCAGCAGCTGTATAGCCATATGTCACATTTGATATTAGCTTCAAAGCAAGTTGTCTTGCATTAAATACCCTGTGAAGAATTTGCTGTGAAGGGGACAATCTTTTCATAGCTTGTTTCACCATTATTCTAGTTGATAATATTTCCTCTAATAAACGGGGCATTATGCCTTTACGGACCTTTGAAGTTACATACATAACACCATTTGGAGTAAGTAGTATCTCATTTTTCACACTCTATAGAACATATGGCTCTGGTGAAAATGAACTAACCCCAAGTGTATTTACCTTTGAAGGAGCAACTTTTCCAAGGCATGTAGAAAAGCAAAGATTGTATGCAATTATCATTGAAGGATAGAGAGACTGAAAATCCAGAACAACAACTGGATCTGCATAAAAACCAGACTTTGGTTCCATAACAAGAGGTAGGCATTCCATTGCAGGTTGAGAAGCAACCTGTTGACTTCCTGGGGATATAGCAAGATAATTTTGTGTATGTGCCAAGCTTAGAAGCATGGATTCGACACGGTATTGTGAACCTCAAGAGAGAACTGAGAAAAAGTCGATGCCAAACACATGAGCAAGTCCTGATATTCGATTTATCTGCAAAAACACGTATTAAGATTATTCCAGCAGGAAATAAAATTTAAAGAAAGAAAACCCATCAAATTCTTGATAATTGATTTTTTAAATTCAGAACTAGCTATATCAGAAAGACTTTGGTTAACACAGCCAAAGCTCTACCCAAGCTAGGGCAGGACAAACACCCCTCTCTATCATGACAACCATTATTGAAAATTTAGTTCCATCCAGCATTACCCTGTACTAGGTCCGTCAGTCAAGTATTGCAAGTTTTATTCTCATGTTTATGTTAAAAATATTCATTAAATGATCGCATTGTGTTGCATGCAAAATTGATATAATGAACTCTAACGTGCAGCAAACACACACACCCCAAACCCAAAGACAGATGCAGAGACCCATACTGACAAAGTTTGTTATCCTACCATATCAAGTTGGTTCATTATCTCAAGGTTCAATCTTGCTCTTTCTATAACATACTCTATACATCTAAATCTTCCTCATCCAGGACCACTAGAAAACCATTTTGTCAGTACTTTGTGACGAAATGATGAATTTTTCGCCTCAGCACAGCTTTGGCTACTGCTTCAATTGTGTACATATTAAGCTTAACTTCTCCACGCATCAATCGCCATATGTTCAGGACAATTCTACCACCAACATGAACACCGCTGGCATGGATTCGGCCCCATTCATCCTCAATAATGGCATCTTCTAGCATGATAGGATCAGTATTTGACTGTTCAGGAATTAAATTATCAAAATTTCCTCTCTCAGGAATATCTAAATCTCCAGCAGCTATCTTAATTTCAGATGGTGTCTGAGATATGTTGTTGAGTAAAACTATACCGAGATGTGAAGCCCTTTCTGCCAAAAAACCAAGAGAACCACCTTGAATATCCCACCCCATTATAATATCTGGGTCAGATGAACACACAATCTTCATAAAATGACTAACTAGGTATTTCTCCTCAGAGAAAACCAACATTTTGCAGTCAGATGTTCCATCTAGATTCCTGCAAATAAATGGAGATTATGAAAGCAATTAAGGAAATGTCATCTTCCATAACAGAGAAAATAATAAAGGCATCCAACAATGTTTATGGGGCCACAAAGTAGTCCAAACCAACTGTTACATTCCAGGAGGCAGCAGCAAACAGTCAGGTGCACAACACAACAAGTAAACAGGTATTATATTTTTATGTTCTAAAATGTTATGAATATAAGGAAAAACTTGTAAGAACAGCCCGCCTTAATTTACCCAACAAGGTAATTTCCAGATGAACTTATCGGTTAAAATAAATCAAAACCAAAAGCAACCAACTAGTAAAAATCACAAGTGTACACACACATAGTACCATGCATGTTATATAAGGAACATTCATGCAGGGTGATACATAAGAAAGTAACATTAGCTGTATGGTATCTGCTCCATGTTCTTTATTATTGCCCAATTTCCACCTACTTTTATAAATAGATAATAATTTTATTATGCAAAGGAGAGGATAAAAAAAAAAAAACATTTCTTCATCAAAAGGAATAGGCAGGGAAGATACTAAACTGAAGCAATCCCCTAGCCTTCAAAAGAAAGAAAGCAACAAACAAAACACACTTCGTTGTGGTGCAAGAAGTTATCTTCTTATTGCTTTCCAAAATTTATGAAATTTTTTCTTGTTTCCCTATTATTCTGTGAATCACAATTAAACATGCAAATGTTTGGCTAAATTGCACCAACACCCATCCAACTTTCACCCAAATTTAGGGAAATTTTTTTATTTCTCACAAGGACGTGGTTATGGACGTTACCTGCAGATGCCTTAGTGCCTTTTAGTGGCCATGTGACATTCACATGGTCACCTCCCATTCTCAATTTGACCGGAGGGTAACAAAACAAAAGTATCTATTTTCATCTTAGTGCAATTATTATTTTTAATTGATAAGTCACATATATACCCAATGGGTTGTAACTTGTAAACCCACGATCTTACCCTTCACCCATTCTTATGAGAGAAGGGAGTGCCATTTGAGCTAGAGTTCATTGGCACTGGTGAAAGTTCAAGGGGTACAAATGCATTTTAGCCAAGAGGATTAATATTCCATTATCTTACATTCACATTTCCAGCACAAATGAACCATAGAAGGTATGAATTGATCTTTCACTTGCAGACCCCATCAACAATTGCCCACATTATAAAAAATATAAACACATCAAGTCACACTCAACACAAAACAAGCACTGGAAAGAAAAATTACATGAAATCTCGAAGTGATTATCAGCATCCATACCTCTTAAAAGCTTCAGTTTTACTACGCAAAAGCACATAAACTTCAGGAATGGAATTTGTATCATTTTGAATAGCAAGAGCTATGACATTGATGGCATCAAATCGAGGATTAGGTCTGAGATCTCCTCTAGATTGTGCTTGAACCTATTACCCATCATAGGATTGTAAGAGATAATTTGCTCTAAAAAGAAATGACAAGCATAAATAAAATTCTATTTATCTGGTTGTAGAAAGCAACAAAAATGGGAAAGAAATCATTCTTAATCATATTAATGAACACTAATCTCATCCTACAATATAAGTCTCAGTATACCAAGACAGACCACACTGGATTCACAATCCAATACATTTCCCGAGGAAGGAGAAAGATTAATTATGACTAATTTTTTTTTGGTGTTGAAAATTTCATTACTCTAGTGATACACATCAGTGATACCAATAATAATAATAATAAAAAAAAACTAAATCATAAATATTTGACAACATAATTTGATAAGCAACTACTAGTTTATAATTAGAGGTAGTTGAAAATTTCCTTACTCTAGTGAGACACATCAGTGATACCAATAAAAAAACCTAAATCATAATATTTGACAACAAAATTTGATAAGCAACTACTAGTTTATAATTAGAGGTAGTGAAATTCATCACCGAGAAGCCAAAGCTTTTCTCTCTAACTCTCCCTCATCTTGAAATACTAAAAAGTTGGCTTGACAGTATTTTTTTTGGATAACGTAGGGAACCTTTCTAAAGGAAAGCCCTTTGGACTCGTCTCTAGGCAGTAAAACCTACGAGCAAGTTGATTTGACAATATTGATGTTGGCAAAGGTAAGATAGTGCTATCTATAACTAAACTGATTCAGGATAATCTCAAATATTTATCATCTGAATGACCAAATCTTTTTTTTTTTTGATAAGTAATAAACTTTATTGCAAAACCAAATACACTAGACGTATACTAGGTGAAAGAATTACAAAATCTTATCATAGTGCTAAGCATTAGAATGTACGAACTCCATACTTAAAAAGAACAACCTTCAAATGCAATGTATATCAGGGTCGTATTTTAAATATTTATGTGTACAGCAACATGGAAGAGCATTTTTGAAAAATCATGGAAAATATTAAGCATGCAAACCCATAGAAATTTAGGTTTGAGATAACATATCTTTTAAAAATAATTTAGAACATTACATCTAGTTTTGCAAAAAACATTAAAAAAAAGTAGTCAGATACCTCTATACTTAACAATGTCAATTGTTGTCCACCACCAACACTTGCAGGGTCCCGAAACCCACTTTGACTAAGAGTAGGCTTCGATTTCCCATCTGGTCCTGAAATCTTAGACATATCTTGTGTGGATTCAGAGCATGATTTTTCTTTTGCAATACCTCCTTTACCCTGCATTATTGTTGTCACCCCATCACCAAATGCACTTCTTTCTCGATTGAGGATTCTAGGGTTTTCTTGATACAAATGATCCAAAATAGGCTTCACATGAGGTCTAGAGACAGATTCAGGCAAATCCTTGTCACAATCATCAGGCAAAAAACTTTGTGTACCAATCAAACTGCTAGCTGACCCTGCAAAGAGTTATAGAATTGATAAGAAGTTTCTCATTTCCAAATGCAAATGTTGTTCTTCCCACAAAATAACAAGGGTAGATTGCAAACATCCACATGACCCAAGTTAGAATATCGGAAAGCCCCCTAATCTCAATCAAATTTCGGAAAGCCCCTTAAAATTCCCATTGCCATCGAATTAAATGCAAGTTAATGAGCATGAGAAGGAACTGAAGAGAGCTTTGGTTGTATCTTCTTCTTTTTTTGGCTGTGGCTATTTGGAATTAACAACAACATCAAGAGGATGATTGCTCAGTCCTAAATTTTAGGGGGGACACATGAAACTTAGGAAGGATATAATCAACACAAATAATACTGAAGTGATTTACCTTTCAAAGGTGATGAATCCACTGATGCTACATTGTTCCCTCCAGGAGCACCTGAAAGTCCACAACCAAATAGTAACAAATCAGAAGCTTAACATAAATAAATAACTAATAAGAAGCCAGTGCATTTACTTAAACGGATAGATAAATAAAATTCAATAAATGTGCTAGTTCTAGCTAACCTTTCTCATCACACAATAGCCATCTATGCACACTATTTGTAGAAGGAGGTGATAATACGGGTGTTAATAGGTACAAGTAGGAGCCATCATTTTGACAGTGAGTAGGGACGCCAATGACAACCTGATCAGAATTGGAGTCACTGATTCTAGCATGCTTGTCCATGAGTTCTTTCTCTTCTCGACAGTCCCCCTCAAAGAAAGGGAGAAAATCATCCAAAACTCTCCCTTACCAAAAAAAAAAAAAAAGAGAAAAAAGAAAAAAAAGAAAATTATAAGTTGGTCAGCAATATTATAAAACATGAACCACAAGATGGGATTACTGGCAAACACGGTAGAAACCCACCAAACTTATATACATAAATCCTATAAAAACCTAAACTTGTTTGATCAACAATTCTGTTGATATTAGTGACAAATATATTCAATAATGCAATGGGCATAACTTATAACTAGTATCATTTGCAAACCCTAATTTGTTGGCACCCTAGTTCCCATTGTCCCTCCCCATACCATTCACCACCAAACCAAAAAACCAAAACATCCAAAAAAAAGAAATAGAAAATAATAAGTCATGCTGTTTGAGTGAAACATCGAACAAATGGAGCTTTTATAAACCAAAAGACATGTAGGAAAAAAAAATTGAGGTATTGAATGCCATCAAGAAACTAAAAGTGCAACCTGATGATCCGTCAAAATTGTCCTCCTCGGGATTAGAGGTAGTAAGTGTAAATGAAGCATTTTCAGATGCCCCATCTGTCCAGTCTGCTATAGGGGGTTTCTTGCAAAAGGTCATGTCAATTAGTTCCGTACATTTTTCTTGAGTGTTGACAACTACAGACTCTGAGTTGCCAAACCCAGATAAAATAAAATCCCCTACCTGTTTTCGACTACTGCAATTCTGATTTTGCAGACCCATTGAGTCAGTTGTGACATTTGTGCCCGCAAGATTCTCAAAAGATTTATCATGTACCCACACCAAAGATGGTTCATCTTTATGGTCAGTTCCATACATGGAACAATCTGCACCCGATACTCCACATTCAACCATACCCGTTTGCAAATAGCTTGAAGCAACATAACCTATTTGCTGAAATCTTTCAATAGCTATGGCAGTTACACCAAAACCAGACTCTTTAACATTGTCAATTTCATGATGGCCCATGGAAGCTCAGAATCTATAGTCTTGGGCTTACAAATCCATGGTCCTGTATGCACTTGAGAAGGACCTGTTACTGTGAAATCCACAGGTCCAGTGATAGCTCCTATTTTGGCCTCGTCACTGACTTTTTCATGAGAACCAAAATTTCCATCTTTCAACCTACTAGCCTGTGACAAGCTGTCACTGCTATAAAAAAGAGGCAGTTTACCATACATGGAAGAATCTGAATGTGCCGCTTTAACCTCATAAGTCTCCTGGAAATTTGTTTGTTGACCTGCAAGAGATTGCCTTAAATTGAGAGACTCAATAGGGTTTTTGTCAAGCTCATCATTTAATTGTTTATGGCCGAGAAGTAGGCCATCTCTTTGCTCCCCTTCCAAAAACGCCTTTTTAGTCCTGCCAGACCCATCATCAGGTGGTTCAACTCGGTAGGATCGCTTTCTCCTCATCAAGTCTCGTACAGAGCATCCAACCAAAGTACTTGATTCCTTTAGATCACGAACATCTGTATCTGCATTTTTCATAAACCTTCCTGCACAATTGCCTACCGCATTACCAGACAAAAAACTTGTATTTATAGGATCTTTAGTTTCACGGACACATGCATCAATTGTGTGGAAACCAACAGGCTCCGAGTCATTTTTCACCTTTTGCATCATGGAAAATGGTAATGAACCCCATATAGATTGCTTTCTTTTGTGCTTATTGGTGAGCCTTGCACCAACATCCTGCAACGACTGGCACTCCGAAGACCCTTCAAATTCACTCATCATCTCTATTTCAGATGATTTTTCCACTAATCCAGCACAAGGAATTGAGAACAGATCATTTGCAGAGCCATCAATTTGTGGAATCATTTTCTTTGATGAACTAACAGAAGAAAGGTTCTGATCAGAGCAATGAGAAGCTGCTTCCTTCAGACCCTCAAAGTCACTCAAGTCATCAATTGAATCAAGAATGTCTTAACACTCCTTCTAAGACTCACTCTTATAATCCATATTAGCCTTCTCCAGCACCTTATCAATGGTAGTTGCAGGTAACAAAGGACTCAGAACGGTCTCACGAACAAGTTCATCATCAGAATTTATATCTTCACCAGCCTGAGACTTGGCAAGCCACCTTAGAAGACCAAGGGCTTCCTCATCTGTAGCCTGAATACAATACATGGATTTTAAGAACGCATGAGAGAAATTCAGTAAGTGGTGTACACTATGTCACTAAACAAACAAAAACCATTGTTGTACAATTACATGAATTCTAAATATCTCAGTCCAAAAGCAAGAGAGGGGGGGTGGGGGGTGGGGTGGGGTGTAAAAGAAACGCTTATAAAAACCAAAAGGCAATCAAGATTGTATTGCAGCTTTCATGTCCAGTACCATCAAATAGCCAAGGACCCATAAGGTCACATGGTGAACAGAAATGTTATGCTTCAGAGTGAAAAGGCCCAGACATCCAGGATGATAAACATGCAAACTCATGATGAATTACCTTTGGATCTAATGTTTCAATAATTGCCGATGTCTGCATTTCGTCAATAGACAATGGTTTAATACTTGTATCCCTCCCTTCAGTGGGTATTTCTTCTTCGCGTATTGAACCTTGTGGTGACAAAGATCCCATTATATCTTTTTCTTTAGAATACTTCAACAATTCTCCATCTCTATTGTCAGGGTTAGTGTGTCCAAGTCCAACCAAATTTCCCTCATCAGTTGCTGATATCATTGATTGCAGTAGCTTTACATTTTTCTCAAGTGGATTTAGAGCCAAAGTGTTTTCTGTTTCACCACACAATTCAATAAGTTTGTTCTCAAATTCAAGACCTAGTGAAAGTGTTCTAAGAACATCATCTGGAAGTGGTTTGCTAGGATCAGAAGGCATTGCCACATCACGCATTCCAGTCCTTTCATACTTTTCCTAGAACACCATAGAGAAATTCACCAAATGAACGACCAAACAATATAAAATGTCAACAGATGTATAAACAGCAAAAGGATGTGACTAAAACAAACCTCCCAAATTGGTACAAGTGACTGAACCATTTTCACTTTTGAATGGGTTTGTGAGCAGGATGAATAATTTTTAAATTGCTGATTAAGAATATTTGCAAAACCCAAATGAGGAAATATTCTAACATTGAGCTATGAAGAGAGTACGCAAAAATGTATGCAATATAACTGCGAAGTCAAACAAACCATCTATGGAAGCATCCCCCTCAAGTTCACAGACACTTTGACGTTTAACGCAACAAACATCCTGATGTGAGGGAGCCTCGAATTCACTAGGAAATTGCCATATCCAATCAGCTGGAATTGTCAAAGATATCCAAATTGGTGAACTTAAAGATGCATCACAATTTGGGTTTGCCTAATGTAAAAAATCACACATCATTAACGATTATCACATAATTATGAGCATCTAGGTCAGAAAAAAGAGGAAAAAATAACCTGGAAATCATTAGCCATTCAAGTCAACTTATCCATATTCTGGTTTTGCAGACCAATACGATCAGATTTCCTTGGTGAGAAATTGTCCGGTATTGGATGACGGAACTTCATCTTTGATAAATGCATATGGCCCACCCCATACAAGTTATAGTCAATCTAACAAAAAGAAAATCTAGGATATTTAAAAATTCAAAGGGAAACATAGAAAAAGAAAATGAATTGAAGTGTTCAAACATTCCACAAGAAATGAATCTCAATTGTGAGTCGGCCACATTTCTAGTGAGGAGCACAAAACTGGTGGGTCTCAATTGTGCACATGTGGCCAACCCACCCATTCTTTAGTGTCAATTGCCTAGTGGGTAACTATGCTAGCATTCCTCAAGATAAAATAACAATATTGTAAGCATCTTACAAACCACTAATTCATTTGGGAACAAATTTTTTTCATATTTATTAGACATCCCCCAAATACAAGTCCAATTCAATGATTCAAATGTAGGGACATATTTACCATAAATTGGAGTATAAAGGGAATATGTGATTCATGGGGCTGTAAGCTTCTATCAAGAACTGCGCCACCCTGAAAAGTAAGTATTACTATTTTAAAAAGCAGGCATTCTCACATATCTGCAAAATGAAAATAAATAGATGAATCTACATAAAAATCACCTAATTCTTATCAAATTTAAGGCCAGTAAGAAAGATCAACCAAACTTAGGTGACAATGTCTCAACAGTAAAATCAGTGAAGCATTTGAGTGACAAACACTGAACAGATATATTATCCAGAGATATGTTTTAGCACCTAGCTAAGAAACGTAGATGTTTGGGTGACAAAAACTTCTACAAACTAATATTTTTCTTAATCTAACTTGCAAAAGCCACAGAAAATACCAACCAATTTGTTGCAACTTTTGAAAGGAGGGTAGTAATATATACATCACTCTCAAAATTCAAAAAAGAAAAGAAAAGAAAAGAAAAGGGAGACAGAGAGGGATAACAAGGATCAAACTCTTTTTGAAAGTACTCCAAATCATGTGTAGGAACCATGAAGGATCACATCCTATATGCTTATTAACAAAAGTCATCTACAACATAGACCTGAAGTGTACAACTATACCTTTTAAATAAACGACTCTGTAAAGTACATTAAATTCCATAATAGATTAGGAAAAAACAAATAAGCAGCAAAGGAGAAAAGCTCTATTATTTGAACAAACATAAATAAAGCAATTTATGAATAATAATAATAAGAAGAAGAAGAACCGCAAAAAGATTCCAAACAACAACTGAGCATCAGACAAAAGTTCAGGAAGAGTACCAAAAGAAGATTGGTAGCACGGGAGACATCATGTGGATAATATCTAGATCTTTGTCAAGGTGTTCAATAAACATGCTCCTAGAGTATTGTTAGTATACAAGAGAACTATAAGATACATGGCATAATATTTGGATACAGATATATTTTCACAAAAAGCTCTTCAGATGAATGGTAACCATAAAATTTCCTTGCTCGGACAAGGCTGCAACCATGTACATGTTGTCGCTTTGAACCAGCATTACCTTTAAGCTGTAAGAGTTTAGATAAAGTCCATTTAAGTGATATTTGCAGGATCAGCAGTGTAGAGGACAAATTCCAGAAAAACCAAATAGCATCCAACACAAAGATTAGAACAAAACCTGTTTCAACCAAACATACCTTCAGAGCTTTCTCAAGAGCCAAAAATACAGCTTGTGTGTATGCATCACCTATGCAAATGAACAAGTAAACGGATTAACTCTGCAATTTAAAATAGAAATCATATATAAAGCATAGATAGAGAAGAAAACTAGACAAAAAAGCCACAACACACCTTAACATTAGGACATAGGCCAACTAAATTTTGCATCAGGATGGAACAAAAAATTATATCAAGTATATATATATTTTTTGATAAGTATATCAAGTGTATATATATATAAATAAATAAAATGCGAATCTACAATATCAACTCAAAAACAAAACTTCATCGTAACTAACTAGGATTGGCGAGATAAATCCATTTTTTTTTGCCAAATTTTTAATTCCAAAAATGTTATCTACCTTCCTTGTGCGGTTGAAGCGATATATCTGCACATGGCACATATAAATTGGGTAAAACCTACAAAAAAAGGATGGATAACTTAGTTCAGAAACATAATATACTAATAAAGAGAAAGAAAGAGTAAATTTGGCAAAAAAATTTCATATGGATAGAGTACTAATATTTGCTACACTTAAATCATTGCTTTACATAACATTCAATCTCTGTTAATGCCTTAATTCAAAGATATTTGTTTCAGTTATGAATTATACTTGTGCGATAAAAGTAAAGTTTGCTTATCACTATGATTGATTCACCACCAGAAAATGGAAAAGAAGATAGTCTTTAAATTTATATTCTTTCCAGTGTGTGATTGAAAAGAGAAGCAAAATTAAAAGAGGAATTTGAATTTATTTTTTACAAGTAAAGAAATTTATTAAATAAAATAGAATACCTTCCAGTACACAAGGTGTGTACTTAGATGGCTACAACATTAAGAAAAGTAACAGCAGTCAATAAAATAACTAAGTATAATAGGGATGACAGGGTAATACTGCCATCCAGTCAAACAAAACTTGTAAAAGGATCATCTTCAAACTTTTCTTCAAAGTAGGTGGGACTTGGATAGAAAGTTGAGATTAAACTAGAAAAGTTATGTCCTAATTTTCCCACCACTGTCTCAATAAAACAAAAGGAGAAGAATAAAATTCATTTCCTTAGTATTTGTTTTTCTCCACATAACCAACTTACAACTGCAAAATTATTTAGGAAGCTCTTTTTAACTGAATAAACTTTGATATGCCTATTTTGAATATTGCTTAAGGACAACATAGACTAATCTAAGTTTTTTGATAACATTCTATGAGAACCTAGATATATATAACATGAATAATCTTACTTTATGGATATGCAAGCAAGTCTTCTGACCAGTCGGTGTAGATCCATATATTCTTATAACAGGAACCTCATTCACTTTCCCACCTTCAAGAAATAGTCCAATTAGAGGGGAAAATAACAAATGATGTACAATCCTACACAAACAAACAAGTCTTACAAAAGCACCCTATGGTTTATTTTTAAAACACGGAATTCCCTTGAAGTTTTGAATGTAACACTTAACCACCTGTAGTATTGTTTTATATGTAAACCGTTAAACATCCGTGAAAATAAACAGTGAGTTGCTCATATGATGACACGTGTCCATATTTAGAGTTGCATTTTCACAAAGTACCATACCACAAAGTATTACACAATTAACAAATTACACATAAAACAATACCACAAGGGGGTTAAGTGTTACATTTAAAACTTTCTAGAGGTTTCGTGTTTTACAAAGAAACCATACGGGGCTTTGTGTATTTTTCCCAAACATTTATCTATACATGTTCCACTTTCTACATCATTATTTTTTCTATGTTTGTCTATTTGCCAATGAGTTATAAGTCAACTAGTACTTCCTCCAACCATTAGAATGGGGTGAACGGTGAGGTCATGGGTTCCAAACCCATTGAGTGGGTGTGTAACTCTTATCGATAATAAATTTTTTATTTAAAAAAAAAAAAAAAGACATTAAAGGTTTAAATTTCGGATAATTCATTTTCATGAGTAGCATATTTTCCTAGCCCTATGTTTGGTTCACTAGAAAATGAACAACTACATATTAACTAGAACATTTTTTAACTACTAAGAAGTGTGCAAGAGGTTTTACATCTGTGTGCTTAGAGGCCCTTTTTTTTTTTCTTCATGATTTGATTAATGTTTAAAAATCCCAAACATATAATTTTTTTTCAAATAATTTGAATCCTAGATGTCTCTATTGGAAATTCACAATCCCAAGCATTTTAACTATTTTTAAAACATTTTAAGTATTTTTTAACACACTATATAAACCTCCATTGAATGCAACTATTTCTCATAGTTCAATCAATCTTTTCACTTCGAGAAGCAAAAAAAAACTCGTCAAAGTCAACTAAAAGCAAAGGACACGCCGACACGCGTAATTAAAAACCTAAACCTCGTTTGGTTGCCGAGAAAACCAAGGAAAACAAAATCCCAATCAATATCTAAGCAGCCTAAACTGTCAAACTAGTTTCATTTTAGTTTTTCAATTCCAAAAGAGATTGATACGACATCGTTTGGAGTGTTAGTAGAGAAAGTACCTAGGAAGCTGCTATAGCAGAAATCGAGGCCTGTGATCGGCACGGCCATGTAGTAGTTGGTGGAGACGATTCTTACGCTGAACGCGTTCGAATCTGCCTGCGTATCTGCCATTGATTCTCTTCCGATTTACAGGAATGCCATCAGATTTTGCTGCTGGAAATAGAAGAAGGTAATGAATTGGGGGATTTTGAGGGAAAATGAAAATTTGTTTATGTTTATAGCAGTTATGAATTTAATAACTTCAAAAGCTTCTTTGACAGTTTATAGCAATTTAATTAATTAATAGTATTAAGCAAAATATAGATAATAGCTTGCATGCTCATTTTATTATACATGTAGATATAATTATTATAATTACTATAATTATTTCATTAAACGAAAACTAGGCATATCTTAAAAATAACTATAAATTCAGAATAAATGCACGTACCAGTTTATTCATATTCATCTTCACCTATGTAGCTTCACTCGAAAAGTTCTCATAAACCAATCTAGCCTTCTTGAGATGACAACATGTCCAATAAGAAATCCAATTACCAATCCGCAGGCATATCCTATCACTACCACTTTCCAATTAAATCCTTCTCTAAAGGATGATTCATGGCTTGGGGTAGAAGTTGGTGTCTCATTATTTTCACATTTATTTGACAATGGAGAACCACACAATCCCAAGTTTCCCTCAAAAGAGGAATTTTGGAATGTCAAAAATTGTCCACCTTGTGGAATGGGACCAATAAGGTGGTTTTGAGAGAGATTTAAATATTCAAGAAATGTGAGACTTGTTAGCTGCTGTGGGATTTCGCCTGAGAGTAAGTTTTGAGACAAATCCAATGATTCAAGCTCAGTTAGGTTCCCAAATGATGATGGAATTTGGCTCATGAAGCTATTGCTGGATAAATTGAGTACGATTAGTCCCTTTAGGTTTCCGAGACTATCTGGAATTTCTCCAGAAAACTTATTGTTTGAGAAGTCAATAACTATGAAGACGGTCAAGATCCTTACCAATTCCATTTCTCTTCCCTTATTCACTATTGTCATTGAGTTTTTATAATAACTGGAGTCATCTCCCATGTATTCCGGTTGTGACTTATGACTTCCCATATATTCTGATTTTGACTTATCTTTGATCGGGACCATTAGCATTGCATTCCATGTTTTGAAGTATTCTGATGGTAACTTGTCAAAGAAATCATTGTGAGAGAGGTCGATGACATGCAACTTGGATAAACCAAACTTGGTATGAGGATCCCAAATAGGACCATGGAATCCATTTGCTCGCAAGACAAGAATCTGTAACTCTGGCAAAAACTCCAACCAGAAAGGGAATGTATCATTCAATTTGTTATTTCCAAGATTCAGAACCTCTAGCATTCTACATTGAACTAATGATCGTGGAATCTTCCCCTGTATTTGGTTGTGATTCAAGTCTAGTGTCCTCAAACTACATTCATTTATGAATGTTTCAGGCAAGTTTCCTTGAAGGCGGTTGCTTCTCATAGCTATAACTGAGAGTGAGCTACTAAAGTTAAATAAACACTGTGGAATCTGACCATTCAACTGATTATTAGACACATCAAGGACTTGCAAAAACTTCACCTTACAAATCATGGGAGGGATACTTCCAGTCAGCTTATTTTTTGAGGCAAAAAAATAATTTGTAGACAATGGGGGAATTGGAAAGGACTCTTGGAACATATTGGAACTCAAGTCTAAAAGGTACATATTTTTCCAAGGAAGAACTACAGGTGGTTGCTCAAAACTGCTTAAATTGTTAAAAGACAGATTCAAGGATTGCAATGTCTCTTTTCCAACGTTCAAGAACCATTTGGGTATTTGACCTTCAATGCTGTTGTTGGAAAGGTCTAAATCTTGCAATTCATTTTGGGCTTTGAGGAAATTTGGAAATTCATGCAAATTGCAAGAAGACAGCCACAAAGAAAGAAATTTGTTGAGGGTTGAATTGATATTTTCTTTTGGAATCAATAAATTTTTACTTGAAAGATCTAGAATTTTAAGCTTTCTAATCTTGAAGAAAATGCTTAGCTCCAGATTGCCCTTTACGGTGATAGAAGAAAGAAATAGATTTTGTAGCTTAGTGAAATTGGCAATTGACTTTGGAATTGGTCCAATGAACTTGTTTCCGCTTAAACTCAAGGTCTCCAATGAGGACAAAGAGATATTTTGGAATCTAAGAGGGCCAGTAAGTTGATTTTGATATAGATATAATTCTACCAATGAATGCATTGTAAACAAAACTGACGGGATGGCCCCAGTGAGTGAGTTATATGACAGGTGAATGCTAGACAAATGGTGAAGTCTACTTATTTCAGATGGGATGGCCCCAGTGAGTGAGTTATCTGACAGGTCAAGGCTATACAAATGGTGAAGTCTACTTATTTTAGATGGGATGGGCCCTTTCAATTGATGTCCTGAGATATGTAATCCTTCTAGTTGTGTAAGATTTCCTAAGGAAGATGGTAGTTCCCCACTGAAAAGGTTACCCATAAGTTCCAGAGAAGTTAGCTTTGATAGGTTCCCCATAGAAGCGGGAATTGCCCCTGAAAATTGAGAGTAACTAACTTCCAAATATTCCAAGGACTCAAGCTTGCCGATTGAACTGGGCAATTCCCCAAGAAAATTTGTCTCAAGAAGATACAAATATTTCAAGGATTTAAGGTTGCCGATTGAATTGGGAAGTTCCCCAGAAAATTTGGTCGATTGAAGATATAAAGTATTCAAGGACTCAAGCTTGCCGATTGAATTGGGCAATTTCCCAAGAAAATTTGTCTCAGAAAGATCCAAATAATTCAAGGATTTAAGGTTGCCGATTGAACTGGGCAATTCCCCAGAAAAATTTGTTGAGGAAAGATCCAAATAATTCAAGGACTTGAGGTTGCCGATTGAACTGGGCAATTCCCCAGAAAAATTTGTTCTATAAAGATACAAATAATTCAAGGACTTGAGGTTGCCGATTGAACTGGGCAATTCTCCAGAAAAATTTGTTGAGGAAAGACGCAAACAATTCAAGGACTTGAGGTTGCCGATTGAACTGGGCAATTCCCCAGAAAAATTTGTTGAGGAAAGATCCAAATAATTCAAGGACTTGAGGTTGCCGATTGAACTGGGCAATCCCCCAGAAAAATTTGTTCTAGAAAGATACAAATAATTCAAGGACTTGAGGTTGCCGATTGAACTGGGCAATTCTCCAGAAAAATTTGTTGAGGAAAGACGCAAACAATTCAAGGACTTGAGGTTGCCGATTGAACTGGGCAATTCTCCAGAAAAATTTGATGAGGAAAGACCCAAATAATTCAAGGACTTGAGGTTGCTGATTGAACTGGGCAATTCCCCAGAAAAATTTGTGAAGGAAAGATGCAATTGCTTTAGGGAACTACCTGATTGAAATTTGGGAAGAAAACCAGCGAGATCTTCGTTACCTGACAAATCAATGGCTTGTATCTTGGGCAATAGGAAAATATTTGAGGGAAATTCTCCATGCAAACTGCAGCTAGACAGAGAAAGAGATGTCAAGGAAGACAAATTTACCAGAGATTGAGGTAGTGACGATGAAATGTTCACTTCGTCTAGATGAAGTTCTCTCAAATATGTCATGTTCTGGACAAGTGCTTCGAGATCAATTCTTCTGAGAATCAAATCTTTAAAATCATAAGAAGCACCAACAAAGTGTTTAAAATAATTGAAAGAGAGATCAAGTGAAACCAAATTGGATAGCCATGAAATTTCCGACGGGATTCGGCCGGATAAGAATGAATGAGAGAGGTTGAGATGAGTCAAACTTACAAGATGACCAAATTGAGATGGGATTGTGGAGGAAGAGAAGTTGTTGAGGGCAAGGTTGAGTTTGTGAAGGTGACGTAAGCTGAAGAGGGTGCTGTTAGAGTTTAGACGCCCATTAAGCCAGCTGTTGGTTAGGTTTAAGCCAACCACGTGACCATTCTCTGGATCGCATGTGACCCCATCCCAGGAACAACAATCACTATCTGCCTTCCAAGACTTCATCTTTGGATAAGAACCATCATAGTAATCACCGTAATACCAGTAATCAGAATTCAATCTCTTTTGAACAAACTCTTGCCTTAGTTGCAGCAAAGTATGGCTCTGGTCAGGGAGGCAGTGATGTTGAGAGGAAGTATTAGAAGTAGTTTGAGAATGTGAAATGAAGAACAAACAAGAGGCAAGGAATAACGAAAGAAATGGATTCATTTTCCGCATGCTGAATATCTCAACAGCAGAGGAAGTTGATTGAAAATTGAGTGGGAAGTGGTATCAGCTGATAAACAACTTATGATATGAGAAGATATTTATACACACGCAGGAGCACAGATAATTGGAGTCAAGTTGAATTGACTAATGTAATTGGATATTTTATATTTTTATATTTTTTATTTTTACTGGTCTGAATCAAATTGGATATTTTTTATTTTATTTTATTTGATTACATGAGTATCGGGAGCATGAATCAAATCGGATTTCAATTCAAGGGGCTGTCAGTACATTGAATTGAAAGGAGTGATATAATTGAATTAAGAGCTATCAGTATTGACTTGAATTTCGTTCCAAACACGGTAGTCAAGGTGTTTTTTGGGACCTTCAATTATAAATGCTGTCTAGTCTACTACTAAGCTATCAATTTCTTGAATTGAAATGATTGATATTATGAGAATTCATATTCAGTTTAATTTGTATATTTTGGTTCTTTAAAGTTCTTCATGTGATATTCATAGAGAAAACTAATAAAATTTTAATCTTGACAGATTTTGCTAGCTATATAGATTTCTCTCTCTCACGTATATCTTAAAATCATTCTTAATTTAATATATAATGTTAATGTGTTGAGTAGTTCTAATTTTTATAATGCCCTGTATGTGAGTCAAAAACGAGTCTATCAAAAGAGTAGTTGGCAGCAAATAACAATCCAGAGAAAGCATATAGGCTATATATGCACAGCCATGCAGTGGCAGTTGAGAAGAATGATATATGCACAGCCATGCAGTGGCAGTTGAGAAGAATGACACTGATTACTTTCAAAAAACTTTAAATGATACAGCTTGTTGTAAGCTATGATTTTAAATTAAAATAATACAAAAACCCAAAAACTTCTTATAATGAAAATAAAATAATTTTGAGGAACTCTACATCATAATCTTTAGTTTTTTAATTTCTTATTTTTTTTATACAAATTAATATAATTATATTTTACCCAACTTTATAAATAAACAAACAAGTTTTCAAGGAAAAAATTGCATCCAAATGGACTCTATTATGCCATGCAACACATGGGCTAATTATCAAAAATGGTGCAAAATAAGAAAATGTAAATCACGTTATGAAAGCAAGTTGTATTGACTTGCTTTTCTACTACAGTCTTCTTGACAAAAGTTAATTAAGAGGATATATTTCTAACTCTGCTTTCTTTTCTTTGACAAGTTGTCTACCTATCAATTCTCATCTTTCCCCAATCTCTTCATTTAATCTAAAAAGAATAAATAGTGAGTGTAAAAAGATAATATTAGAATTAACGTGCACAACACTTAATTTCTTCTCTTAATTGCTACCAAATAATAGAAAATTTTGAATGAGGTTATATAAAAATTCTCTAAGATGTTGGAAGCATTATTACCAAATATTTACAAAATCGATGTTGTTATTGAATTGACAATTTATATGCACCACGTAGAAAAATATTGGAACTAACGTGAACAGCACCACACAAAAATAATACAACTTTTGGTCATCAATCATAGGAAAAATGAGTAAAATGCTATCTCTATCTACAATTTCCAGTGCCTTCATCTTGGCAGACAATATATGTATTGACCATAAAGACCGTATTGACTTGCTATTTTGCAAAGCCCTCTTGACAAAATTTTTGGGGATGTGATGTAACCATTGCTTAATTTCCTTGGAAAGTTCTTCCCCAATCAATCTTCATTCTCTCACTTGGCCTTTTCCATGGACCATACCTGCAGTGACTAGCTCCTTTTCCTTTATTAGTGGGGTTTGGATGGACGGTGGACCAATGGATGGGTTGGAATTTGTCACCTTGAAGTGTAGGAGACGGAGAGTTGAGTCATGGGCATTTAAATTGATAAACTCACACACCAATTTCGAAATTCTTGGTAGAAAATAATTACAAGAGAAGCAGAACATTCAAACGAAGACGATCCCTCATATTTCTGTGAGAGTAGGTAGTCATGAACATCGTTGTATTTGCAACATAGTTTTAGGTTTAATGGTGAAATCATTGATTTTCAAGACAATGCAATGACATTTTTTTGGTTGTTAAGGGACAAATGTCCTATCAACAGACCTTTTTAGTAATAAGGAAGTTTTTTCTTACTTATCTTTCCCCAATCTCGTCATTTCATCTAAAAAGAATAAATAGTGAGGGTAAAAAGATAATATTAGAAGTAACGTGCACAATACTTCATAAAAATAAGGTCAAATTACATAATAATCCCTGGGATTTGGATCATTTGCAAAGTGACCACTGGGTTCAATTTTGCAATATAACCATCTACGGTTTTCAAATTGGTGAAATCGACCCCTTTAGTTACATTTTTGTCAATTTTGCAAACATAAATTGGTCACGTGCATTGCACCTAGGATTTATAATAATTAATTTTTTATTATAAAGTGGTCATGTGCAATTTGAACGTGACCAATTTCTATTAGCAAAATTGACAAAAATATAACTAGAAGGGTCAATTTCACCAATTTGAAAACCCTAGGTTGGTTATATTGCAAAGTGGTCATGTTGGTTATAAACCTAGGGTTTATAATAATTAATTTTTTATTATAAAGTAGTCATGTGCAATTTGAACGTGACTAATTTCTATTAGCAAAATTGACAAAAATATAACTAGAAAGGTCAATTTCACCAATTTGAAAACCCCGGGTTGGTTATATTGCAAAATTGAAACCCTAGGAGATTAGTTTGCTAATGACCCAGGGGTGATTATGTAACATGAACAACACTACATAAAAATAATACAATTTTTAGTGATCAATCATAGAAAAATGAGTCAAATGCTATTTTATCAACAATTTTCAATGCCTTAATCCTAATAGACAATATATTGACTATAAAGACGTATTGACTAGCTTTTCTACAAAGTCTTCTTGACAAGTATTAAGGATGTAATGAAACCCCTGCATAATTTTCTTGGTAAGTTTTTCCCCTATTAATTTTCATTCTCCCTCTTGTTGCCTAGAGCAATTCATGTCACAAGATAACAACTTGATCATGAGTAGATCATAAATCCCATAAGGGAAAGAAACCAAGAGCAGGATTACATAAAAATAATAGTAACAGAATTTTTCAAAAGATGTTTACTTTTAAAAATTCTAGTATTTAACACTTGTAGAAAAATATTGGAAGTAACGTGAACAACACCACACAAAAATAATACAACTTTTGGTCATCAATCTTAGGTAGAATGAGTCAAATGCTATCTCTTTCAACAATTTTCAGTGCCTCATCTTGGCAGACCGTATTGACTAGCTTTTTTGTAAAGCCCTCTTGACCAACATTTTGAGGTTGTCATGTAACACTTGCTTAATTTTGTTGGCAACTTCCTCCCCTATGATCAATCTTCATCTTTTCTCTTGGCCTTATCAATGGACCATACCCTCCAGTGACAAACTCATTTTCCTTTATTTGTGGGGTTTGGATGGACCAATGAATGGGTTGGAAATATTTGTCATCTTGAAGTGTAGGAGACGGGAAATTGAGTCATGTGCATTTATATTGCTAAACTCACACACCAATTTCCAAATTCTTGTTGGAAAATAATTATTAGAGAAGCAGAATATTCAAACGGAGATGGTCCATCATATTCTTTGAGAGGACCTACTCATGAATGCCATATATTTGCTCATAGATTCTCAAGATAATGCGGGCACATTTTTTTGGTTGTTGAGGGACAAATATCCTATCAACTGACCCATTTAGTACTAAGGAAGTTTCTTCTTACTTATCTTTCCCCAATCTTGTCATTTCATCTAAAAGAATAAATACTGAGTGTAAAAAGATAATAGCCAAAAATTTACTTTTAGTTCTTATATTTTTTAGTTGTATTCATTTTGGTCCCTATGTTTTATAATGTTTTGTTTTAGTCATTGATTTTTTGGACATTTATCATATTTGATAAAAAGATTTAAAAAAAAATGAAAATAAAGAGGGTAAATATTCAAATGAACCTGTATAAATTTTTTTTTTTTAAAAAAATAAAGGATTAAATGAAACGTTATAAAAGATAGGGACCAAAATGAAAATAATCTCAAAATATAAGGACTAAAAGTTGGTAACTATAGGCTATAGCAATTCCTGTCATAAGATAACAACTTGATCATGATAATTATACACATACATATT